>DWQW01000115.1:0-80608 GCA_018249695.1 Heliconius erato demophoon
TCATAATCTCTTTTAAGCTCCAGTATCGTTTCCAGCCATTAGTAATTCTTCTCTCCACTTCTTTGTTCACAGCATTATTTTGAGTCATCAATTGCCCAAGGTAGATATATTCATCTGTGTAATCTATTGGTGCTTTTCCTAACTTTATGGGATGTTCCTCACCGTTTGAAATCACTCGTGTTTTTTCAGGATTTAATCTCAGTCCTGCCTTTTCGCTTTCCCTTGCTAATTCATTTATCATATTACAGATTTTTTCTGGGGTATTAGCAAATAGCACAATGTCATCTGCGAATCTTAGATGCGTTAGTAACTTACCGTTGACCTTGATGCCTAAGTTGTCCCAATCTAGGCGTCTGAAAATTGATTCAAGTACCGCCGAGAATAGTTTCGGCGATAGAGGGTCACCTTGTCTGACCCCTTTACTAACTTTGAATGGAATACCCGTCTTTTCTAACTGAATTTTTGCTGAGCTATTTTGGTATACATTTTTTATTAACCTGATATATTTGTGTTCTACTCCTTGTTCTGTTAATGCCTCCCATATCGCTCCATGGTACAAAGAATCGAATGCTTTGCTGTAGTCGATAAATGCTATGTAGTAAGTAAGTTGATATTCTTTGTATTTCTCAAGAATTTGGCGCACTGCATGAATATGATCGATTACTGAGAAGTCCTTGCGAAAACCTGCTTGTTCAATAGGTTGATGCTCGTCTAATGGTCCCTCAATTCGTTTTAATAGTGTTTTAGCGAATATCTTGTATAAGTTGGACATAAGGCTAATAGGGCGGTAGTTTCCAATTTCATATTTGTCTCCTTTTTTATACAGTAAGATAATATTAGACTCGGTCCATTGTTGCGGAATAATTTCCGTATTGATTATATCGTTAAATATATCAGTGAGTACTGGTGTTAGAACTTCTTTGCAGTGCTTTATTACTTCGTTTCTGATTCCATCAGGACCCGGTGCTTTAGCTGTCGGTTGGGAATCTATTACTTTTTCAACTTCGGCCCGAAGGATACAAGGGACGTTTGAATTGTCCTTTAGATCTACTAAGTCTTGCAAATTACAACATTCGTATAGTTTTTTGTAATAATCTGTAGCAATACTTAATATGCCTGTTCTGCGCTGGTTATATTCGCCACTTTTATTTTTAAATTTTACAATCCAGTCCTTAGAATTTGTTAGTGCCTTAAAAGCTTTTTTGACACCTCCTGATTCATTTATAAAATATTCGATAGTCTCTAATCTATGTCTTTTCCTATCTAGTCTTGTGCTTTCCCTAATTTTCTTACTGATTTCCGCCAGACGACGCCTTCTGTCAATTGCGTCTCTTGAGCTTATTAAATTGTTTCTTTGTTCTAATAAATTTATAGTGTTGGTTGATAGCCAAATTTTTTGTTGTGTCGATTTTGAACAAAGTTTTATCTGAGTATTAATCGTATTTTCTATCCAATCATATTTCTCTTGTGTACTTAAATTCTTGGTTTCCTCTTTGAAATTTTTAATTTTTTCTTTGAGTGCCACCTCTAATTGGTCCATTTGAAATTTACTAAGTTTATCTTTGTCTAGTTTATGTCTTGGTCTTGGTTTTTTTGGTTGAATAGTTTTCAATTCAGCTCTGATCAATCTATGGTTTGTATTAAAGTTGAATTTGCTTATAATTTTGAAGTTGGTGAAATAGTTACTTTTATTTGTCATCATAAAGTCAATCTCATTCTTTGTTTTCCCATCTGGGGAAATCCAGGTCCACATCTTATTCTTCTTTTTCTTGTACATAGTGTTTAAAATTATTAAGTTATTTCCTTTTGCGAAATTTGTGATTTTTTCTCCATTTCTAGATCTCGGTTTATTGCTATACGTAAACGGTCCAATTATTGTGTTCTCCTCAGGACGCCTTACACCAATTTGGCCATTAAAATCTCCCATTACGATAAGATTTTTGTGAGCGTGTTCTTGAATTGTTTTGTTTAGCTCAGAGTAAAAGGAATTTATCGTTTCTAAGTCTGATTTTTCTGTAGGGGAGTAAATCTGTATAATGGACCAAGCATCCTTATATCCTGGTAACTTTAAATTTACCATTGCTATCCGCTCTGAGATTCCTATGAATCCATCTATGTAGCTTATGAGGTAATTTTTGATAATGAATCCCACGCCGTGATGACCAAGAGTTGTTCCTATATGATATAACAAAAAGTCTGGATGAGAAATAATTCTTTCTCCTATCCTTCTTACTTCGCTGAGGCCAACGATGTCCCATTTTATTTGATTTAGGGCGTATGTTAGTTCTAAAAGATTTTCATCACTTTTCAGTGTAAGTGCGTTTAGGGCTGCGATATAAATCTTAGGACTTCTATGATTATCTTTACTTTTCTCTAATATTGAAGGGTTGTGGTCTCCATCCCCCACGAGGACCAGTCGGCTTGGGGAAGAAAGCGTTGTTTTAACTTTATTTTTGTTTAAATTTGATTGAACTTTCCGTATTCCGTAAATACTTTATGTATTGTACAATAAAGTTTTCATATAAGGGATTTTCGTATCTATATATGGATTATTGTTTATTATAGCTGAGTTTGTCTATTTATTTCTATAAAATCCCACAATAACAACCAAGAAATAGTTATGCGTAAACAGTGACTATTCATAGAACTTCAGTGAATGCCATAAAATCTACCAAATTAGTAATTTACGTTAGTATACGAGATCACGATTAAAATGGCATAATATTATATAAAAATAAAACAAATAATTCTCAAAGCACAGAAAAATAACTATAGAAAATGTCTATGTTCTTCTATATTGACTATTGATATTTAATTTGCTCTAAAGTTTGATATTGTTGTCAAGATATCAATTTAGGTCTATTTCCCTTGCATAGACAGACAGACAGACAGACAGCCGTACGAGGGTGTTTTTGCTAACTTTAATAGGTCACGTTAACATTCGACATGAAAGAATCTTGAAAATTAGCCTCGCGTGCAAATAACCAGCAACATCAAAAAATAACTGTTAGATATCTGAATACGCAATTCTTATTCGTGGAACTGCTTTAAAACATTTCCAAAAGTGTATTTTTAAGTGAAATTTTATTATCCCTTCAAACTTCAAAAATAAGGGTTCTTGACTGACTTTCTAAATTTCGTTTGAGTTAGTAACTACGTGTTAGACGTATAACCAAAACTGAATATTTAAATAAGTTTGAAACTTATTCAAGATAATTTTCAAATTCGGTACTTTGTTTATAAGAAAAATATTTATATTAGACGTGACGCAATATTAAATTGTTTGCTAGAACCAACTAAATTGATGGTGATTTATTTATTTCATTTAATATGTAAATCTAATAATTTCGCGAGAATACATCATTATTTACCAAACAGCGTCTCAAAACTTGTTTCTGTTACTTTGTGTTCATTTTAATACTTATTTTTATATCAATTAAAAATGAACTTGGTCTTTATTTGAATTATTCTTAATAAAACACATTTAATTTATATAAAGATACTTTATTATAAAACCTTGGGTACCTACCTTAAGTATATTAAGATATCTTATTAGGTACCTTAAAATACTTACAGTAATTATAAAAAAAAACATTAAATCAACATTAGCTACGAATTCCATTAATTTCGCACATAAAACGCTATAAAATGTAGCGGGCGTTAAACATGGTGTATGAAGCAGTTGAAAAAAAAACAGTCTGCTATACTTTTACACGAGATAAAATAAATGAGATAAGAGATAACACTCGAGGTTTTAAGTACCTCTTCAGTGGTAATAATTTATTTCGTATATAATATTCAGTAAAAATATAAAGATCACAAATGAACGCTTTAGATATGTTTTTTTTCTTTCTTTTGACCTTAATATGAAATGTAATTAAATGAAATGTAAACTTTCATTTTGGACTGTACCAAAACTTTTTTTTCAATATAAATCTTAAGCCCAAAATTAATAATGCACCCCTCGAACTAAATCCAAAATTTTTACCCAAAATTTAATATTTAAATATTATACATATTATGCACAAACGTAATTCATTGTTATGACTTAAACAAAAAATGATGCATTTTACATAATACTTCCGTTTAAAATAACTTACGTATATATATACATATATAAATATAGTATGCATATAGTATAATTTCTGAAGTAGTTAGTGAGTAGTCAGTTCGTGTTCGTGGGTTCAAATTAAAACGACTCCTGTAGAGAAAAAACGTCGGCAATCATTATAATGAGTGGTTATCGATTTGAATGGCGTGCCCGGAATAGCGTTTAGTGTTTGCCCGGGGCTAAAGTCTAATGCTACACGATCAAACTTTTATAATTTAGGTAAATTCATATAATAAGCTGTGATAACAATCTTATTCTTATAATGATGTTAGTCCACCGATGGGGACATACTAGTGTGTTTCGGACGTGAGGTTCTAAAAATTATATGTTTTTTGAATTGTTTTGTTGTAATTTTTTTTTATTTTTTAAATTTGTTTGTTGACTTGATTTTGGCAGCTTGAAGTTGATGTATATGATTATTTATTATTATTTTATCTAGAATATAATACGAAAATTCTACTATAGAACTATATTAAGGAAAATACGACACCACCGCACACTCAACAGTAATTCTGTATTTTCTAATTTTCTCCAAGAATAAGATTATATAAAAAAAATCACAAATGCCCAAAGATCTAATAAAAAACACTGAAAATCGCTGAGCATACATGGGGTGATATCTATAGGTACTGAAGTCCCCTAGACTACCGTTGAATGAGATTGATCGAGATACAGGATGTTCTCAATCGATGGATCATTGATTATGGTATTAGTCGATTTTAAGATTTCCAATTTTATGATATCGGAAATTATATGTATCTATTTTATTTTATATTTTTAAAGTGTTTATACTTATTTATATGTTTTCGGAGAAGTATTTTTCTCAAAAGTATATTTGTACCTATTTGAAATATGATGTTATTAAAGATTCAATTAATATTATTATTTTTTTCAAAAATATAAAGAAAATTATTACATTTTCACTTGATCAAAAAAACCGTAATAAAAAAGAAAACCTACAGATTGAGAGTGTTACTAATAGTATATGTAGAAGTATGTATAAATGCACATGCTTACTTCTAATTCCATTTATCACAAATATTTTTTAAGAGAAAACTTATTATATATATATTACATGAAGTTCTCAGTTTATTATATTTATGAAGTTCTTAACGAGGCCCTCCAGCGATAAGCCTATCAATATCAAAAGAACTACTGTAATTATCTTAAATACAGATTAACTTACAGTAAGTAGCATTGTAAGCAGTCGGTGCAGAGGCTGGCGATAAAACAGTTCGTTCTCTATGTTCACCTACTTTACAGAATTTAAATGAACCTATACGACTTTTTATTGACTTAGAATAGGGAAACGAATATATTTAGAGTATAATAACCCTCCAAAAGTTATTTTTCTAAAGTGAGACTTGAATCTGCGACCATCGCGTGTAATCTTTCCATATTCTAACTGTGCCACGACGATAAGTAACATGTTTAACTTTGTCCACTACAAACTACCCTTTTTAACCAAAACAACATTTTAATGTGTTATAATGAATACAAATATTTGAATGAGCAACCACCCATCCATCCATGTCTTAATTTCGGCGTCATTTAACCACAGACGTCAGTCACAGAAAATCGACCCCTTTATGTTTATTTAAATATGAAAATTCCGGAAGATGTAACGAAACGGTCTGGCAAAACGCCTACATTGCGCTTATGCTTTTATTTCATACCAACTTTGGCTATGAAATAAAATAATTACAAAAAGCTAACGCGAAAGTTCTTTTGAAAAAAAACTGGTCAAGTGCGAAACGGACCACCTAGGGTTCCGTAGCAATTGTAGGTGAACGCAAAGTACTACTTATAAAAGTTGATTAACTTAAATGTTCACTCAATATAGATGTGAACCCTCAGATCCATTGAAAGAAAAGAAAATTTGTACTTACCTATATAAAATATATATATGAATATTACGTTATCTAAAATACATGGGTTTGGTTTTTATTTTTAGGAAATTTAAACTCTTGTAAGCTATATAAGTCCGAACGTGTAAAAACAATACAGGACCGTCTCACACTCTTCAACTGAATACATAATGCAGTACGAGAATAAACTGCAGCCATCTTACAATATAAGGCCAATTATATACTTCTTGTTACAACATAAATAAAATATGTTGAACTATGTTTTTGCGGCCTTTACCACCATAATAAAATAAAACTTTTATTTCATATAAGATACGCAAATATATTGTAACAAGATCAAATACAAAGACAATTATTAAAAAATTCGCGTCATTTTTATGAAAAAATAAAAGCCGGTGAAGTGCGAGTCGGAATCGCACATCCAGGGCGCCGTATCAATTTTATGACTGTAGGTTAATGTGAAGTAGATACAACTTATAAAGGTTGACAAAATTAAGTTTACAAGAGTATTTACTCATTTTATATGAAATTAATTACAAATAATGTAAGTTTGTAATGTTTTTTCCAAATTTCATATTTCAACGGTATGTAAGAACCCTATAGATTTTGATTGACAGGTCCAAGAGTTCTTGAGAAATAAGATCTTGAAAAATAGATAGGCAGATAGACTGGCAAACAGACAACAAAGTGATCCTATGAGGAACCTCTATTTTTCTTGTTGTTTGCGAAACCTTTAAAAAATTATAGATGTATTTTACCATTGCTATATAAATTAGCAAATTATTAGTAATATTGCCTTCTTCAGAAGTACGAAGAATTTAAAGAATTTAAAAGTAATAAAAACTTCCACTCCATCTTATATGGGCATTTAGTACCATGTACAAAAGTTGAAAGTTCGAAAAAGGTTTCGACTATAATAAACAATGACATATTGGGCTTTAATAGGGACGTTTTAACATTTATTGAAATAAATTAATTTTAATTACGTATGTATTGTCTTTTAGACAAAAGAATTTGACATAGTTTGTGTACTGATTTCAGCAACATTCATAAAAAACTTATGAATATTCTTTTAGCAATACATTTATTTTCAGCTTCACGCTGTAACGATGTAACGATGTAACGATTTGCGAAGTAATAATTTATTACCCCGATCGGAAATCGAACCCTCCATCGGGTTACAATCACACTCTTGTGCCTCTGCGCCACGTCAACCAAACGGCAATAAATTTAGCGTATAAGATAAAGTTGTTTGATCATACATCACAAAGTGATTAAAATTATAATAAAAGATTTACCAGGTTGTTCCTAGAAACGTGAAAGCAGATACGTTTCTCGCGACACTAACATGAAATTTAATATAGCGAAGTAGCTCGCCAAATTTTCAATCAAAATCAAATTTGATTCGATGTTATTTTATTAAGAATGTTATTGCCAAAATAAATTGTGTTCTAAGAAACTAAATAAATTAAAAAAATAAATTAGCTTCACGCTGTATCCCGCATACAGCATGGTAGGCAGAGGGAACCTATTGTTGAGACACAGCGTTCCCCACTTTCTGCCGAATTTTGGAGGCATTGCGTGTTGAGTGGCAGAACTCAACGCCCCGCTTAACCTCGACACCAGAGCGAAGAAATGGAAATATAAATTTAAGTAAATATTTCATCTCCTCGAGTGGGGATCGGACCCACAACCAGTCGCTTTTGCAGTCACACCTCGTGCCGCTGCGCCACGACCGGCCTCAATCTAAGAAACTAATGAAAAATAAAATAGGGCCTCAGAAAAAGTTAGTCAGCATAATGCGCATTTATTGAAGATTTTACAAAACGAAAGTCTAATATAAAACGCTAGCAGCCTAGCTAAAGCCATGTCTATTTCTCTGAGGATTCTGTTTTATACTTTTAAGATACAAAACTCAATAAAAATAGTAACGTAAGTCTAATGGAAACGAACTAACTAACGAACTAGCCTAGCCAAATTTAAATAGATATAAATATCTTAAACCTGCTCACTTACAGGTGGTAAATAGAAGTACCTAGAGAAGCGACATTAACTCCAGACGAACGACGTCGCGAGAGGAAACTAGTGCAACATTACATCACAACAACAACAACAACAACAACAACAACAACAACAATGACAATTACAACAAAAACAGTTGCCAATCAGCGTTGTTACGCCTTGCGACGTGTCCCGAATATTTCACAAAACCAATAATTAAATCGAATGCATTCATTCATTCATTCGATTACCGTCCGCAGATTGCATCGACAATACCGATATTCCCAATTTTTTTTTTATATAAATCGATTATTTCACGCTATAATTAATCTTTAGATGCATCATAAAAATGAAATTGTCACACGCCACACCGCTTATATATCGATTCCGATTCGATAAAATTGCCTCAATAACTATAGTATTAATGGACTATAATGATCTGTACGAATCAATTATTCTTTTAAATATGTGTTGTTACTGGAATAAGTTGATTCATATTTATGTTGTTTCCACATACGTATATTGTATGGGATGTAGACGCATTTTTTATTATATTTTTTGTACATTCTCCAGTTTTGTTTATCTTTTCTCAATTATTTATATTTCCAATTCTTCGCTCTGGTGTCGAGGTTCAGCGCGGCGTTGAGTTCTGCCACTCAATACACAATGCCTCCAGAATTCGGCAGAAAGTGGGGAACGGAGTGTCTTAACACTAGGTTCCCTCTGCCTACCCTGCTGTGTGCGGGATACAACGTAAAGCTGATAAAAAAAAATTACACTATTTAATAATGTGGTTTTATTACAATATGACATTATCTTCTGTAAAATTCATTTAAAACAACGCTTTGTTAACCCTTATAAAATCTCTGTCTATGCTTCAGTCAAATATGTTGATCAAAATCGCGTGGTCGTATCGAACTAAAACTATTATCACATGTTCAGGACCTTTGAAGCACGAACGTTAACTTTTTTTTCAACCCTCAGAGAGGTAAGACTTGAAAATCATGTAATATTAATATATTACTATATATATACTTACCTTGTCTAGGGCTTCATCCCCAGAGTTAGAGCTGTGTGCTGATATGACACTTACCTTTTCCTTTTGTGTAATAATTTATTGTATTATATAACTAACTTACTTTATAATGTTTAGAAAATCTCATATAAGCAATGCGCATTCCTTACGAAATTGATTTATTAATAATCTATTCTATCAACAGTCAATTCATTTTTAAAAATAAATATGAAACTAGACGAAAATTGAAAAAATTATAAATAAAATATAAAAAATATGCCTATTTAATAATAATCTTAAGCAAAAGTAACATTGTAATATGCTTATGTACATTACATTAAAAAAAATTAAAATATTTTATAAAAGCGTTCCAATAAATTCTAATTCAAAGCTTACAATAGCTTTCTTATAAGCAGACACTTTTATAAGCATATTCATGAATTTACAATTGTTGTTATAAAAATATATAAAAAGAAAGTCCAGTGAGACCAGTCATGGCCCAAGGGCACAAGCGTATGACCTGAACATGTTGTGGGTTCGATTCTTACTCGAGAAAATGAATTATTTTGTTTCTTTTGTCGAAGCAAAATTCGAGGTTGCGTCACTCAACACACAATGCCTCCAGATTTCGCCAGGAAATGCTGAACAAGGCGTCTTACAACTAAGCTACCTCAGCCTAACCTGTATGCGGGATACAGCGTGAAACTAAAAAAAGAAAAAGAAAAAAAAAGAGAAAACTCACAAAACGGCTCCGCGGCTCGTAGTACATAACGAATTAAATGGGAAATCACCAGACGCGTGAACCAAGTGCAGTCGGCCGCGACCGACCAATTTCAGAGGCATGTACCATCTAAATTATCAGCTTGTTTAATAACCTGAGTAATAGGTTTTGCTTTGATAGAATTATAATTTCAACTCTTAAGTACGTACACACCTAGTGTTTACTAGAAATGTCTTAGTTTGTCCTGTGAAAATGGTTATAGATTCTACTATGCGCTAATCTGTAGTAGTATTCACTTATTAACAGATTTGTGTGGTATCATGTAAATCAGATTCAAATCAGAGGAAGCTTAGTGTTAAGACACTCCGCTCTCCATTTACCGACGAATTCTCAATACATTTCGTATTGATTGGCGGAATTCAACGCCGCATTTTCGCCGCCGTAACATAATATAATTGTTATGCAATACTCTAATACATTTTATTTTACTCCTATAGCCATTCCTCCATACGGGACTCGAACCTACACGCATCAGTCTACACTTCTAACATATCAGCTAACAACAAAAACGACCCACCTACCTACTACCCATATAGAACATGAATAAAATCAAAAACAATTCGGCACCGCCACGTAAAGCGTGTCTATTATTGGAGATCCGCTGGGAGGTCACACAAAGTCCACAATAAACCCGGGGCCGGTACCGGCAGCGCGGTTTAATTGACTGCCCCGACCTCACAACCCAGCGGCTCCACCCGCTAAATGTTATTTATCTCCAAAACTCGAAATACCCCCGTTTTTAACTGATTTCTGAATAATGTTTTTGTTTGTTTTCGAATGTTGCCGTTGTTTGGTGGGAGTTTTATTTGGATTTTGAAATTGTGTGTTTGTCTTTTTATCTACCTATATAGGTAACTATATAACAGTCGCTCATATTTTTTGGATTTTACAAGGATTCGGTAGACTTCGAACTTTATCTTTTCGTCCCTTAGCAAAAATAAATTACTTAAACAACTGAAAAGACAATTTTGATAATATTTAGAAATAAATTAAAAAATCTTAATGTGCAATATAAATATAGTAAATGATGCAATCGCGAAAACTATGAACAAAATAGTAGACAATCATTTTATTATATTATATATATATTTCTCCATTATTATTTGAAAAGAAAGAATTAAAATCAAACGCATCTTTTTTACTACATGAAAGCGACGGAACTTCAAAAAAAAAACTAAAAATTAAACATTTTGATATTAAATTAATTTGACACCAATATTGATATCGGTGATAAACTACTTTAGTAGTTTATAAAGATGAAGAGACATGTAAAGATCAAGAGAGAACAAATCAGCTATCATTTCTAGTATTACTTACTGTAATGATATACATTTATATTCTGTCTCAAGTACAATGTGGTTTATTTAGTAGAGTCGTTTTCTTATTGTTTGTTTCATGATTAAAAGCAAAAAATTACAATATATATTTAAATTGTGTTAATGGACCGTGTAAGTTGTATTCAAGTCCCCCGTGGCGTAGTAGCACGAGAATATAATTGTAAATGCGACGGCTGTGGATTCCTATTCGGTGAAATCAAGTATTTAATATTTTCATTTGCTCGCTCATGAATTAGGTAAAGCGTGGCGTTGAGTTCCGCATACAATACCTCTAGAATACGGCAGAGAGTGGTGAACCGGTGTTTATTAATAGGAACGGTGGATTTAACCACTATGGACCCATGTTCCTTCTGCCTACCTTGCCATGTTCGGAATTCAGTGTGATGCTAAAAAATAAGTAAGTAGTATAAATTAACAAATAGACACGTCTATCTATTTGTTAAAACAGTACTAAAAATGAAAAATATTTATGGAGCTGGGTAAAAACGTATGCGTTTCTCGTAAAGGTGTGTAATTCTATATAAATAATTCATGGCGTGTACATATTTCAAAAAAAAAGTTTAGTAGGGAATTTCACATTACAAACAATAAATTTCCATCATTGAATTGAAGTAAATTCATATTTTTTTATATAAATTATATTGTGTTTTCAATTTAAAAGGAGCGTCTCTACTTGTTAACTTCTTCCTTCTTTTTTTTCTTTTCCATTTCAGCTTATACATACAATATTATATTAAATATTTATAAGCATATTGAGGCGCAGGGGCACAAACGTGTGACTGTGAGCGGGACTGGTTGTGGGTTTGATTCGCATTCGACGAAATTAAATATTTAGCATTTCCTCGCTCTGGTACCGAGGCAAAGCGCTACGTAGAGTTCCGCCACTCAACATACAACATTTCCAGAAATCCGAAAAAATGGAGAACGAATTGGTAACACTAGGTTCCCTTTGCCTACCCTATTATTTGCCGGATACAGCATGAAACTGAAAAAAAACAAACACCTACACACATTCACATAAACAGTACCTAATATAACAACATAACCTACATACCTAATATAATATAATACCGGCTACCAACGTCCTAAATACCTGTATATGTCCCTATATTTTGTATCGCTGATTGAACCAGTTAGAAAGCAATACAACTCTTTGATTAGTTGTTGTTATACGCAAAAGCAATCATCCACAAAACCAATAAGAACGTTTATGCCGGGAACGAGGCATGTCTTAATACTTTACATTTTCTTACTCTACCTTTTGCCATTGAGCTTATAATACGGAAATGGCATCATTGACATTTAGGTATAGTTTCTTAAAATAATTATTGAGATAAATCTATATATCTAGGAAACACGTGGTCACATTACTAATATATAAATAAATTCCTATAGGAAATTATATAATAAGAATCCTATATTCTAAGTTGAAAATAATAATAATAGAAAATATAGTAAAAAAGTACATCTCTATTAATAACGTTAAGCGTTAATCAGCGTTAACACTCCAATCCTACAAAATAGATATTAAATAAGCTTGGCCAGCCGTGACGCAGTGGCGCAAGCGTTTGACTGTAAACGTGACAGATAGTGGGTTCGATTTCCACTCGGGAATATTAAGTATTTAATATTTTCATTTCTTCGCTCTGGTGTCGAGGCAAAAGCGCAATGTTTATTTCTGCCATTCAACACGCAATGCCTCCAGAAATCAGCAGAAAATGGGAGAATTTTGTGTTTAAGCAATATGTTCCCTCTGCCTACCCTGCTGTGCGCGGGATACGACGTGAAGATAAAAAAAATAATCTAATACTAAACACTAGGTTCCCTCAGCCTAACCTGCTGTGCAACCTAAAAAATAAGCTTGATGACTTTTCTAAATTGCTCTGTGGCGCGTACCATATCAAACGCATTAAGAAATAACGGCGTTGAATGCTCGATCGGTTTCGTTCAATTAGACGGAAAATTTCTGACACATCAGCCATGTACTCGTATATACATACATAGGTACCTTGGAGGCACCTTGGACTAGTGTGCGTTATTATGAAAATTAATTTTACGTCGCCTTCACGGTGCAGTCGAATGTGTTTTGTCAACACCGACTTCACGTCGATTGTGATTGTTGGTTCGAATATAGACGGCTTGTATTAATAATTATACTTCATATTAATATTCTAAGTGTTAATGTAAGTTTGTTTGTTACGCTTTCACGCCAAAACTGCTCAACCGATTGCCATGAATCTTTGTACACGTATTCTTTGAGGTATTAGACAGGCTATATTATAAAAATAAGTTTAAGCGAGCGAAGCCGCGCTAGAGTCTCTGGCTTTATTATAAAGCGTGATATAGGTTTGCACATTAGAAATTTGTCAAAATCCGATTATGAAAATCCGACGTTAGAAATTTGTAGAAAACAAAAAAATATATTTTGTTTGTCGGTACCATTCTTAAGTTATTTTAGATACAAGAGAAATTAAAAGAGGTAACAAGATAAGATAAATCTTATAAAAAAGACCTTAAACACTTTTGTTAACGACTGTACACCAGAGCGATTGAATACGTCGTTGAAACCAAATATGGCGGCAAATTACTAGCATAGCATACCTAAGTTTGTGGCTAGAAATTTTGTAATAGTTGCCTAATAATTACAACCTCTTGTACCGAAACAAAATAAAGGGTCATACACGTCACGCAAAATATCTTTCATATTTTTGCCTACTTTAACAAAAATGTGTTTTTTTAGGTTCACGCGATATCCCGCACAAAGCGAGGTAAACAGAGGAAATCTGGGAACCTAATGAGAAGACACTCTGTTTCTATTAAGATAGTTACACACTTTCGCCGAATTCTGGAGGTATTCTTGTGGAATGGCGGAACTCAACGCCGCAAGCACAAACATCTCAGTTTCACACTCACATTTAGAATTATATTTTACGTTACTGTGGTGGATGATGTTGGTTAAATGTAGAAAAAAGTACACCTTTTAGTGGCTTATTTTAGATTAAATTGATTTGTTACTTGAAAACAAAATCCACATAAGCTTTCAGATTATAAAATAAAATAATAAATAAATTAGCTTCACGCTGTATCCCGAACACAGCAGGGTAGGTAAAGGGAACCAAATTTTAAGACACTCCGTTCCCCACTTTCTGCCGAATTCTGGACGCATTGCGTGTTAAATGGCTTAAGAACTCAACGCCGCGTTTTGCCTCTACACCAGAGTGAAGAAATGGAAACATAAATTTAAATAAATATTTCATCCCGTCGAGTGGGGATTGAACCCACAACCAGTCTGTTTTATAGTCACACTTTGTGCCGCTGTGCCACGACTGACCTCTTTTAGATTATATAGTTAAAAAAATTGTATAGAAACTCAAAAATCAGTTTAATATAAAATTAAATTTTACAACTTTCGTACCTGTTCCGATGTTATAACGTAAAGTTCTAAATTTATTCTATCACCAATGCTATAAACATAAAATTTCCTGTACCTAACTAAGGTAAATTGGTTCGTTTACCTCAAAATTATATTTTCAAACACTATATGCAGTTCTTTAGAGACATTTTCATACAAAATTTTAACTTCTTTGTAGTTAAAAATATGAGTGGCACAAAGGTTCAATTATGTTTAATATATCTACATTTTTTCGGCTTCCATATAATTTTGCATACAAATCTTATAGACAGAAGGAACCTAGTGTAAAGACAGTCTGTTCCCCACTTCAAATTTTCAAGACATAGCATGTTCTCTGAACACAACTCCGCACAATATCTACCAAGTGGGAAAATGAAAACAAAATAGCCGTCGCGCCTACCGCCAGACGCAGGCCCACTGCGTCACGGCGGTCTAACTTTTTCTAAATTATTTATACGTATAAGTAGTACTGTAGCAATTGACAGAAGCTTCACTAAAAATATATATAATAGTACTATTTATAATATATATAAAAAAAACTTTTTAGCTGCGACGGTAATTTATGATGACTCTTCTTAAAAAATCATATACTTTTTTCTAAACAACTATTCTATAGCCTAATATATTAACAAATCTAACCTAAGGTTAAATGGACCGTCACAATTTTTTATCGGCAATCACATTAAGCTTTCATCCTGCCACATGAGATCAACTTGACAAGTGGAATCACACATCACACTGATATACCTTAATCGAAATCGGTTCAGTGATTCAGATTATTGGTGTACATGAGTATGTGTTGTAAATAACACTAGATACAGCTAGTGGTTTCACTCGGGAAAATTAAACAGGTTAACGCTGTATACCGCGTGTAGTAGGGCGGAGGGAACCTAATATTGAGATACTCCGTTTCAAATTGCAGAAAATTAATCATATTCAAATCAGCTTCACGCACACAGCAGGGTAGGCAGGGGGAACCTAGTGCTAAGACACTTTCCCACTTTCTGCCGAATACTAGAGGCATTGCGTGTTGAGTGGCAGAGCTCAACGTCGCGCTTAGCCTCGACACCAGAACGAAGAAAATGGAATTATAAATTTAGGTAAATATTTCATCTCCTCGAGTGGGGATCGAACCCACAACCAGTCAGTTTTACAGTCACACTTCGTGCCGCTGCGCTACGACTGGCCTCAAATTGTTATAGAATATTTCGTAACAGTGACTAATTGTGATGCATTTACTAAATGATATGGTAGAACGCGATGTTTGTGGGTTCTAATTTAAGTTGGGGGATTCTTAAGCATGTTTATATTATATTCATTATTTCGTATCGTGAAGTGATACATTTGGTATTCTTTAACTTCCGTCTTAAGAAAGTATTTAAAAACTGACGTAAGCGTTTGTATCTGATAATCCAATATAGATGATTTATTTGTAACAATAAACTATTATAATAGTTTTCTCATTTAAAATTCACTTTAGTTATACTTTTTTATATCTTTACTGAAAAATATAGAGTCTACATACATTTTTGTTTTCGGTATTTCGATCTGGTAACGATATAGGCTAAGCGCAGCGTTGAGTTCCGCCATTCAATAGAATTCTCTCTCCAGAATTCGACGGAAAATGTGGAACGGAAGTGTCTTAATGGATACGGAGTATTAACACTGGGTTCTCATTCCCACTACCTATTATCATGAGCTGTATGGAGATTGACAAGTGGGCCTATAGGTACTCTACCCTCTGGCGTGCTTTTCTCTATCTCTATAGTTAAAGTAGACGTTTTGCAACATTAAATGTATGTACAATAGGTACTAAAACACGAGTAGGTATTTCAACCAAAAGGTTTTCAACTGACACCTTTTATATACAATTTTCAAATATAATATGCAAATTATACAAAAGACATATGCAGGGTAAAACATACCAGGGCAACGCATTACTCCAGGACTTAACTTAGGTCTTTACAGTATTAACTATTGATTTAATATATAATATATTAAAGACTAAAAAAATATTTATTTACAGAATTTGGAATTAATGGTAAAATTGTAAAGAATCTGCTTATGTATTTGCTAATCTGACCGTGGAGAACTACATACTCTCAGATTATTTTAGAGTGATAATATATAACAATTATAAAAATATTACAAAAATATAAAACATTAAAGAAAATTAAATTTTTTTATACTTTTATAAAATTTATACTTACTACCTACTTGCTAACGGTGTATTTGAATAGTTTTGGTACTAGAACAGAATGTTAGTCCTTTATCTTTATATATAAAACTTGTAAATATAAAAGTAAACATTTCTTTCAATACATAATATATATATATAATAATAACTTTATCGAAATTGTCGTTTTTACAGTATCAAGAGACGGCGACGGTGGCTATTCTATATATATTATTTTTTTTATTTTGGTGACACACGTTTATTTTGCCCACTAGACAATAAAGAACAACTATTTGGTACACATATATGTCTAATATAATTATCAAATATAGTTTTAATAAAATGAAATAGAAAAACTTAAAAATAAAACTTTAAAATTGTCTTATAATATCCACATATAGCTTAAGTTGACCTGTTAAGCAACTCTTCCAAACAGTGATTGTTTCCCAACATAAAATCTGTACACGATTCGAATCCACTACCCCTCACATTACAAGCAACACTAAAAAAACGGGTCTATTACCATTTATAAGTTCATCTTACTAGAAGACAAGTACAAAAATGCACCATAATATTTTTTTTTCTCACAATAGATATAACTCTTAATATATAAGCAAAATTATTTAATAAAATTGTATAAACAAAGAAACATACAGACTTTTAATACGGAAAAAAATATAATTACTAAATGAGATTGAATGCGTACTATTTTATAACCGTTGTAAATGGCCATAAAAAATATGGTATTTACTTGAAAAAGTATTAAAATACGTATTCTTAAACTGATTGCTAAATTGTTGTTTATATAATCTAATAAATAGAACTTATATATGCTTATAAAAATATATTATATCTATTATATTTTTATAATTATTTTATATTTATATAAAAATGATAGTATTTTATTGGCCTATTCACTTTACACCCATACTATAATATGGTATTCCTTTTAAAATGCAATTATTACAAATAACTTAATAGCTATTCATAAATAATAAAAGTATGTTTATTATAATATTATTATTTACTAGTTAAAGAAAAAAAATATGTGATTGAATAAATTTAGATAGTTTTTCTCTTTATACTTAATTGTACAAACAATACCGTCGGTCAACGTTACACGGTGATGATTATTTATTTAAGACTATAATTTTAATTTTAATTATTAATCAATCAAATATATACTTTTATACACCTTTTATAATAAATTTTTATATGTATAAAATGTTATTTATATATTATTTTGTAATTTTGTAATATTTATAAAGATAAGTAGTTACTTATTAGAAATTTAAACTCTACATTTTTGTACACGTTGAAAAACTAAAATAGATGTTAGAAACAAGTACTCTTATGACTTAATTTTAAATAAACAAATTTAATAAATAACACATTCAATCTCAACTTATGACAATATAGAAAAAATCTATTAATTATGACATAATAAAAATGCAGTAGAGTACATGAAATGAACGGCACTAACCTGCGAGGCAGACGGGTACGAATAGCCGAACTGTGCGTACGCTGCCATAGGGACGATCATAAGGGCGGTTTCACACAACACTGTCTTTGAAAGTCTATCCACGGACGGTATTTACTCTATGTATGAAAAATAAAGTTATTTTTTATCACAGTTGTTTGTATGCGCGGCGGCTGCGCGGCGCAGCCATCCTGCGCGTCAAGGAGCCGGCGTTATCATGCCTTGGTACGGCACACCTTCACGCTTCCGTTTCTCAACACAGACTGGCGCGCGCCAGAAATCACACGCCCCTCCGCCGTAGGATAGAGCGATTTAAGCTCCACCCAAAAGGCGGGGTTTGCTTCTCCAAGCCAATTGCGGCTTCAATTTTCTGTCCTTCCCAAGATTCCGTTTGGAAATACGTTCACCTATTGGCCTATTTATCCCCTCTACCGCCAGACCACGCCTACTCAAACGACGCCGCCTTTCCCAGGGTGGGGGAAAGCGGCAGTCGGCCTGACTTGTTCATGTTTATGGGTTTTCGTCGAGACAGTCGCGAGGTACAAACAAATTTTTATAGGCAAAAAATGGTTTGACTGGGGACAAGATGTTTCACCTTGTCAGATTTCCGAAGCGCCGAGACGAAAATTATTATTTTTTTTATTTCCGTCCAAATTACATTTCTATTGAAATTTTCTTTTTATTTTTATATGGAACTCGGTGTCTTAGCTATGTGGTAAATGGTTTAGAGGTTGGTATGCATACAAACATAATGATTTTTTTCATATTTGTGCAATATTTACAGTTTTGGTATACCTACTATTTATAGATTTTACACAACTTTTTATTTGACTCCTTTTTCATGAAAGACAAGGATGGAAGAATATATCCTACATCCCGCATATAGATTTTGCAGGGTAGAGGAAACCAAGTGTTAAGATACTCCCTTCCGCTGAATTTTCGTAGGAAATCGAACCCACAACCGTTGCGTTACAGTCACACGCTTGTGCTTCTGGGCCACGATGGCCTCATAACTATATTTTGATCAATATTGGTTGGTGTATATATATAAACGGGTACATATGTTTAAAATTGCAACTTTATACAGCAGGTATAACATCTTTTAATAACAGGTAATATAAAATCTTCTAAATAATTTAGAAAATAATCTTGTTATAACATTTATTAATTTATATATAATAAAAAGTTTTTACTCACCACATGTAGTGTTTAAAAAAAATAGAGATGTAGACATTCTAAGAACATCATAGAAATATTATAATTATTAATTTCAAATAAATAAAAAATATAACAAGAATATATTTATGTTCAGAAACAATTATTTTTTAACAAAAAATTGGACTTGTATATTGGACTTGAAAATTGGATTGGTATAGAAGAAACAGAATAAAATTATTTAATATATATATACCTACCTATATGTAAATGAAATTATATTTCATTTCAATGAAATTATATTTCATTTACATATATTTCATATGTAAAAGAAATATAGTTTCATAATAAATATTATTTTTTATTTGTTAAATAATATAATTATGAAAACTAACTTTTTATCCTCCATAGCAGAGTAGACAACCAAAGCAGGGTAGAAAAGTGTCAAGACACCCGGTTCACAGCTTTCTGTTCGAATTCGAGACATATAAATATAGAGAAAGAAAAATACTTGAAATACGATCACTTCCACGAATAAGAACGTTATAATATGAGTAAAATGCTAAAATTGATAGCTGCACGAAAAAACTCACTTGTTTATTTTACTATCTGGAACTTATTGTGTACAGAATTTATTTTCGCCAGTTAATTTAGGACAATCGAATTATAGATGAGTCCATCGTGGCGCAGTGGAAGGCGCAGTCCTCGCTTGGGGGGATGATTGATATTTAAATAATGTTCATTTTCCCGCTCTGACAGATAAAGCGCGGCGTTGAGTTCCGCAACTCTACACACAATGTTTCAAAAAATCGACAGTGTGTGGAGAACGGACTGTCTTAACATTATATTTTGCCTGTCTACTCTTTTATGCGGGAAAAAACGTAAAGCCGAATTTTGTTTTTTTAAAGCTCTATATTTAATATAAAAAATAGGGTAAAAAATCATTGCGAAGAAATTAAAATCTATAAAGTAATTTATAAGAAAAATATTTTCTAGGAATACAATAAATTATAGTGTAAGTGGGGAATGGAGTGTCTTAACAATAGGTTCCCTCTGCCTACCCTCCTGTGTGCGGGATACAGCGTGAAGCTGATAAAAATAATAAATTATATCTCTAAATATTTAGAGTAGATAGATGACAAATATCAGTTTTAGTTGAACATGTGAGGGCAAGAGACAGCTGAGCTGTTTAAGTAAAATGCGGGTGGACACGCAAAAACTATCAAGGGCGACAATTCTACAGTAACATAGGGTTTCATACAGATCTAGATACTATCTATATTTAAAATCTATATACAAATATAAAATAAAATGGTACAAAAGTCAGTTCTGTAGATGAAAGATTTAAAAATATATAATTGGGTCTGTTAGTATCTATTTCGATAATAAAATATTAGATAGAAATTGATATTTGTTGGTGTGATAAATAGCTTTTGGTTTTTATCCTGCTTTTTAGTGTATTTTTAAATTAATTCAAATAAATAAATCATTTATATATCTATAGTAGTTTCGGCTGATGCAGGATTGAATTACTACAATTATTCAAATCAATGGTGCATTCAGTATATACAGACGTAAATTAGGTAGGTAAAAAAATATATATTATTAAAAAAATAATTATAGGTAAAAATATATATTAATAAAAAAATATAAATATTTAAAGGCCAGTCGTGGCGCAGCGGTACAAAGTGTGACTGTAAAACCGACTGTTTGTGGGCTCGATCCCCGCTCATGGAAGTGAAATATTTATTTACATTTATATTTTCATTTCTTTGCTCTGGTGTCGAGGTAAAGCGCGGCATTGAGTTCCGCCACTCAGCACCCAATGCCTCCAGAATTCGGTGGAAAGTGGAGAAGAGAAGAGTGTCTTAACACTAGGTTCCCTCTGCCTACCCTGCTGTGTGCGGGATACAGCGTGAAGCTGATTAATTTTAGAAATTATACAGTTCTAGTAACTTTGTGCTACCTATATAGGTAACACAAAATTACTTGAACTGTACCTACGTTGAGAACATATTATATTGGGATATGAACGCAATTAATTTTATTAAATAAAAAACGGATAAAATTGCGGGCTGGTCACTAGTATTTGTATCACTTTATCTATTTATTTTTTCTTTTCTTATCATATTCTCTTATCATATGATGCTTTCAGGTATATGTCCTAGAACACATTGAATGTTAAAAAAATATATATAATTATTAACCTCCACATCCACCTATCATAGAAAGAAATAATATAAAATAACTATTTTCTTTTCATTGTTAAAATTCCTAAAATTAAGATATTGATCCACTTTGGTCACTTTTCGTATGTTTGTCCGGCTGTGCAACACAGTGGGGTAGTTTAGTATCGTTAGAGACCTCACTCACAGTCACTTCTCAGCCACTTTTAAGCTAAATCACTTTTATTTAAGTTTGATTGTTTATATGGTTGTATATTTTTTGTTTCGTTATTACCTAATATGAATTGAATTCTTGAATCTACTTTGTTTTACACACAATCTATTTTTTTTTCTTAGCTTCACACTGTATCCCGGTCATAGCAGAGTAGGCACAGGGAACTTGAAAACCTAGTATTGAGATACTACATTCCTATTCCACACTTTCCGCCGAATTCTGGAGATATTGCGAGCTTAGTGGCGGAACTCTCTTTTGCTTTGCCTCATTGCCAGAGCGAAGAAATTAAAATATTTCCTCGCGTGTGGGAGTAGAAATCGAACCTGCAAGCTCGTAAGTCACAAGCTTATGCCCCTGAACCACGACCGACGAAAGTGAAATGATACGTTCAACATATTTTAAACACAGTGCATTAATAAGCAACAGAAACATTAAATATTATTATTTTTCCAAAAAAAACATAACTTTTAGTAATATTACTAAACCAGAGGTATTTTTCACTAAAAGGAAATCACGTGCACGCCGCGAGCCAAACAGTTCGCGAGTATCCAACGTCGTTATTTATATACTAATATACAATGACTTTTTAATTGTATTTAGAGTACAAGAGATACTTAACGACCCCATACACAACGTAAGAAGCTTTTAAATACTGCTTTTAACGCTTATAATGACCACTCGACAGGTGTTGGTTCAAATTTATTCGTTATTTTAAACATTTTTTTACTTTAACCACCAATTAATTTTGTTAGCTTGTTTTTTTTTCTTTAAATACAAATATAGATTTTAAATGTTTGTAATAATTATTTAAATTCTTGTTCTGGACTTATATATTGATTTAGTCTTAATTAGTTCTTAAAATATATATATGAAATACTTGAGAGAATATTTCGAAGCACAGTTTATATATTATACTGGTAATATATTGACTATTAAATACAAGGACCGCCCGTGGCTTTACTCTGTGTGCGTGCGTCACTTGAAAGGGTGATATTTTATAATACTTTAGGCTAAAACACTTTTGTTTACGTTTGATTGCCGTATCGGCACCGTGGTTGGATATTTAATAGTTTTATTATTAATAAGAATTGAAGTATTGGATTTACTTCATTTTACATACATTCTATTATTTTTTTCTGAGCTTCACGCTGTATCCCGCAAGTAAACGGGTAGAGGTAATGTAGTGTTAAGACATTTCGCTTCGCGCTTTCCGCCGCATTCTGGAGGAATTGCGTGTTGAGTGGCGGAACTCTACGCCACGCTTCGCCTATACACCAGAGCGAAGAAACGAATATATTAAATATTTATTACAAGATATTCTATTTATTTTTAAAGATAAATAGCAACAAATTGTGATGTAAAGTTTATCGTATCTTTCAAGTCATTATGACAAAATTTTATGTTCCAATATATATTTTCATATTACGTTCATATTTAACCATTTGAATTTCATACAAGATGCAAAATGTTATAGTACATCCTCCTCTTAGAATATCATAAATATATTGATAGTACCTATTTCTACTTCCAAGTAAGTACTTTTGAGATGTCAAAAGTTATAACAACAATTTTTGTACCTAGATATCATAGTTTTTTCAAATATATTATTATTTTTGACGCCAGTCGTGGCGCAGCGGCACGAGGTGTGACTGTAAACACTCGAGGAGATGAAATATTTACTTAAATTTATATTTCCATTTCTTCGCTCTAGTGTCGAGGTTAAACGCGGCGTTGAGTTCTGCCACTCAACACGCAATGTCTCCAGAATTCGGCAGAAAGTGGGGAACGGAGTGTCTTAACACTAGGTTCCCTCTGCCTACCCTGTTGTATGCGGGATACAGCGTGAAGCTGATTTTTTTATTATTATTATTTTAAATTAAGGTCTAGTTTCTCTCTCGTTGATTCAGTGTAAATATAAGAATACCAATGATTGCTTAGAAATTATATTACAGTGCGCGTATCTCTAATAAAATATTAAGTATATATGGGCAATAATAAAAATTTAAAGCTTTCGTTTAACGTTACATCGACTTAAACCTTATTATTAAAAATGACATACGATTATAATATTTTTAATGTCAAAGGCATCCATTACACTTCTGTACAACACAAAACAGATAAAACAAACAATTTAATACTCCCATACACTTTAGTATTACATATTATTGACGTTAATGAAGTTAACAATCTTTGCAGTATAAATAAAAAATAAAAAAAACTTTGTCACTAATTGCGTATCCATATTATATCAATATATCCGATCTCGAGGCGCGAGGCCCCTTAAAATAATATCGTATAGTGTAGGAATAGAGATTATTTTAGGGAACCCCCGTTTTTAGGCCTGGCGCCAAGACATCTGTCATCGTTAATAAGAAGCAATTTGAGTCAATTTTGCATTTTTCAAATATAAGCGGGCGTCCAGGCGTCGCTTGCAGGAAGCACAAAAACGTGTAATAAATAAAATAAGTTGACGTGGTATGTTTTGGTGCTTAGGACGGCGCTCCATTTGTAGAAACTAGAGATATAAATTTAGAATATAGTATGGATGTGAAATAGCAAATATTGCTGACCTAAAATATAGTGTAATGGACTGGCGTTATGCTTTCTATAATTCTTATATACAAATTAGAAATACTATTCTCAGATGATCTTATTACTATTGGTTAGAAACATTTTTATACAATATGCTTTTACAATAACTACCACTTGAAGCCTCACCTAATATGATTAAATTAAATTAACAAATAAATATAAAATATAAATAATAATAAATAAAAAAACAACACAACAACAAAACAAAAAAGTACAACAACAAGGCAATTTGGAAAACGACAACGAACTTAACATCCAAACCGACGTTTACCATTTCATATCAATAGCATCGCAGTGTTGACACGCCTAGCTAATTACGGGACCGACGCGACCTCGCGTGCAACGAAAGTAAGCAGTTTAGATATTTACAAACACATGTATACAATTAAAATTTACTATAGATCTGATATGCGCCGGCGCAGCGATACGCTGTCGGTACCCGCTTAGGTAGTTTGATGTTAGATTTTTTGGTGGAATTGTCGTCGCTTATCCGTGTTTTTTAATCTTTTATTATAGATATGGAAAACAAACACATCTATCTGTTTTTTGTACGTACGAACAAAGTGTATATTATTACGTATTAATATATGTAAAAGAAAATAACAGCTTCGAGCTTTTTCTCGTATAGCAAGGTAGGCACGGGAAACAGTGTTAAGACACTCGCTACCTCATTTTCCGCCAAGTTTTCAAGATATCGCGTCTTGAAAAACGGAACTCAACGTCGTGCTTAATATAATAATTTCTTCGAATGGAAATCGACCCACAATCACTACGTTTCCAGTCAGTCGCTGTCTCACTGTGTCACGACGGCCTCAATGTACTACTTTTCAACTAACTAAATCTACATAATATAAATAAAAATTAAATTAAATTAGCTTCACGCTATATCCCGCACACAGCAGGGTAGGCAGAGGGAACCTAGAGTTAAGACACTCCGTTCCCTACTTTCTGCCGAATTCTGGAGGCATTGCGTGTTGAGTGGCAGAACTCAACGCCGCGCTTAACCTCGACACCAGAGAGAACAAATGGAAATATAAATTTAAGTAAATATTTCATCTCCTCGAGTGGGGATCGAACCCGCAACCAGTCGGTTTAGCAGTCACACCTCGTGCCGCTGCGCCACGACCGGCCTCTACATAATAATCTACATAATATAAACAGGCATTATATTTTCTAGGAAATAACTGAATCCCACGTGTACAAATTAAGCAATTAACACCAAAGGTCAGAAAGAATGTTCACTTACAACAAGATAACGCGGTGTGAATGATTGAATTGTTGACTAAACAGATAAAAGATTACTAAGAATAATTTAGTTTATCTATTATTATAGTGGAAAAATAGTTTTTCTGCTTCACGCTGTATCCCACACACAGCAGGGTAGGCAGAGGGAATCTAATGTTCCTCACTTTCCGCCGGATTCTGGAGGCGTGTTAAGTGGCGAAACTAAACGCCGCGCTTTGACACCACTCCACGCTCAACACCAGAGCGAAGAAGTGAAAATATACATTTAAATAAATATTTCTTTTCCTCAAGTGGGGATTGAACCCACGACCAGTGGCGTATACAGTTACACTTCGTGCCCCTGCGCCACGACTGGCCCCTCACCGATATATCTATTTAATATAAACAACAAACAAATAAGTTTTATTATAACAACGCACACAACACTCGTTATTATAAGTTACCCAATACTAAAAAAAGTTTAAAAGTAATAAACACCTGTTAAAGCTGATTTTCATTAAAATATTAATCAAATAGAAAATAACTAATCATCTTCAATCAAAAAATTCAATCTAAAATCAATTAATTACATTGCGGGCTGTAGTGTCACACTCTGACACATGTAGGTGCCTACATGAAATATAAAAATCTATATATATACATAACACACTAGTTTTTAGCTTCACGCTACCCGCACATAGCAAGGTAGGCAGAGGGAACCTGGGAACCTGGGAACCTAGTGTTAAGTGACTCCGTTCTCCATTTCCCGCCAAATTTTCGGAGCATTGCGTGCTGAGTGATGGGACACAACGCCGCGGTTTGTCTCGTTACCAGAGTGAGAATAAAAAAATAAGTATTTAATGCCTCGAGTGAGAGCCGAACTCACAACCTGTCGCGTTTACAGGCGCACGATTATGCCCCTTGCGCTACGATAGGGCTCTAGTTTTTGTTATAATAAAATTTGGTTTATATTCCTAGTTCCTGATATAAAAATGCAAAGAAAAATAAACGAATACTGAAATATCTAAAATGAGATCTCTAGTTTATCCACCTTCATCTTCAGTCAATCTACTTTATAATTTAGAAGGAAGAACTGATATCAAAGTGAATCAGAAAATAGAAACATGAGTGCTACTTTGACAGCGGACACTTTCGCACAATGGATCTTACATTATTTTATTTTTATCTTATGTATTATAAGCGACACAAATGCAAACACTTTTTTTATATCTATTTTTATAACAAAACAATATGCAAAATAAAAAATCAGCCTCACGCTGTATCCCGCACACAGCAGGGTAGGCAGAGGGAAGTAGTTAAGACACTCCGTTCCCCACTTTTTGCCGAATTCTGGAGGCATTGCGTGTTGAGTGGCAGAACTCAACGCCGCGCTTTACCTCGACACCAGAGCGAAGAAATGGAAATATACATTTAAGTAAAAATCTCATTTCCTCGAGTGGGGATCGGATCCACAACCAGTCGATTTTACAGTCACACTTTGCGCCCCTGTGCCACAACTGGCCTCAGAATGCAAAATTTTTACATAAATTGTGGCCTATATGGTATTCTGATGTATAAGTTTTAGTCGTTTTAGCGTGATGGTAGAACAAATATATATCCTTGCAAACTACTAGTAAGACCAGCCCTGACCTAATAATCCTATAGGATAGAAAGTTGAGACCATCTTGGCGCAGTGCGACAGCGTCTGGTAAATTAGTGTGGGTTCGATCTTTACTCAAGTCCTCAATTTCACATAAAAATTATAGCGTTGATTGCTATATAACACGCAATTCTAGAATTCAGGCGGAAATTCAAGAACGGAATATCATACAGTAAGACAGTAAAGAGAGAGCATAGGAGACGACCTATATAGCAGAGAAACGGACTAAGATAGAATAATGAAGCAGATTAAAAAAAAGAGAGAAGAAAACACAATATATTGAATAACATAAAAATATTTCCAATATCAAAAATTGAAATTTGGCGAAACAAATGAAAAATATATGCGATATCAATTATTATAGGACCAAAGGAGAGTCCCTCTTTTTTCATTTAAACACATAAATATATAATATATATATATATATATATATATATATATATATATATATATATATATAAATATATGTACATATTCGTTGATTACCCAGTCGGCCGCAATGCGTATGCACGGACGGACATATTGCCGGTCGAATTCTGATTGTTTAGAGAATTTATCGCCCCAGTGCCTTGTACAGTTAATTGAATTCGCCTGTAGAATAGGCGCTGGCTGTGCGGTCTCTGTCTTGCGAGCATTTTTGTTATGTGAATGAGTTTAATTCATACAATTACTTTGGATATGTTAATATGTTTTGTATGTATTAATCTGTATTTATAGAGTTTAATTATAGTCAATCAGCTTCACGCTGTATCCCGCACACAGCAGGGTAGGCAGAGGGAATCTGGTGTTAAGACACTCCGTTCCCCACTTTCTGCCAAGTTCCGGAAGCATTGCGTGTTGAACTCAACGCCGCTGTTTGGCTCGACACCAGAGCGAAGAAATGAAAATATAAATGTTAATAAATATTTCATTTCATCGAGTGGGGATCGAACCCACAACCAGTCAATTTTACAGTCACATTTTGTGCCTCTACGCCACGACCGGCCTCAATTTATAGAGTCTGATGTTATAAATAGATTTGTAAGTATTATTTATTGTACTGGATAATATATTTTAAAGATATAAGATAGAAATTAATAAACATAATCACATTATAATAATATATTTGAAATATATTACAGAAAGATTTATTGATTATAGAGAATACAAACCTCTTACAAATATTACTAAAAAAAAAGTATTTTAAGAATAAAAATAGATATATCTAACCATAAGCAGCTGTAAACATCCATTGAGACTGTCTGAAGACATTTTGAACGTCCTAGTAAAACCGGTATTTAATTAACGGCAAATTTAATACAAAGCGGTAACCTAATTATCTAACTTGATACAGTTGTTAGTATAAGGCTGACTGCGGACTTGCGACAGTTGTCGACGTTCTCGGTAATTATTTCAACAATATCTTTTTCTTTTTACTAATCTGAGAAAAAAATGTGAATAAGCTTCCGAAAAAAAGACTAATTACATCACTTGGCGATTATAAGCAAAAAATTATACATAAAAAATAAATGTGATGTGTTGAGAGATAAAAATCAACACTGCGCTTTGCTTTTAAATATTAAACTTTCACGAGTGGAAATCGAATTCACAGCCGTCGGAATTGCGATGGCTGTGAGTCACACACTTGTGTCCCTGCGCCATAACGGCCTCTATGTGATATAATTAAATACGAAAATTTATGTTTTCTTCTTTTCAATTACAAATGCTCTTTCTACGAACAGCCGCCGTCAACATAGTCATCTATTTTTGTTAATTTACTATTTAACACCAAAATTATTTAAAAAAATCTCCACGAAGGCAAATGTAGCATGTAATAAGTCTTTAGGCCGCCACAGCGCAGTGGGGCAACGTCAGACTGCAAACGCGATAGTTCTAGGTTCGATCATAATTAGGTTCTGTTTACGAAAAAGTATTAAGCTGCTGCTAAGAAGTATATTAGTGTTATTTAACATCCTTTTTATATACACTTTACGTCTTACAGTGAGTGATACATATGTATGGACTGCGACGGCGACGACAAGCACTCATAATATTTTATTAATAAAAAATATATACTGAATTACATTATTTTAATATTCGCATATCGTATAATTTAAATATTTACTTAAATTATGTCGTTACTTAATGGTGTCGAGGCAAAGCGCGGCGTTAAGTTCTGCTACTCAACACACAATACCTCCAGAATTCGGCACAAAGTAGGGAACAGGTGCCTTAACACTAGGTTCCCCCGGCCTCTGCCTCTGCCCACCCTGCTGTGTGCGGAAAACAGCGTGAAGCTGATCTATTTTATTTTTATTTTAGTAACTAATACACTACTAACATTACTACTAATTCCAAAAAAAAGTCTCAAATGTATACAATTCCTTATTATTAAAGAGACAATGTTACTGTTATGGTAATCTAATATCGATTATATATATTTATCTCTAGATCGAATTCATTAATTATATTTAGCTGTTGTACCGAGTTGTACCGAGTCAACGCTCATTATTTCAAAACAAAGCACTCTTTACGTTGTCTGTGATATCAATCACTTATCTTATATTAGGTGAGTGTTGTAAATTGTTTTATTATATTTTGTTATGTTAATTATATATAAGATGGTGTAGTGTTAAATCTATTGGTTTTACACTTTTTGGTGATGAAACGTACTGATGATTGAATTTTAGAAAGAATTCAATTTACTGTGTAGGCAGCGGAGTGTCTTGACTCTAAGCTCCCTCTGCCTACCCCGCTATATACGAGATACAGCGTGAAGCAAAAAAAAATACTTAACCATTTGATTAAGGGAACCTAATATTAAAACTCTGTTTCGCATTAAGACACTTTCGTTCCCCACTTTCCGCCGACTTTGTGTAACATTGCGTGTTGAGTGGCGTAATTCAACGCCGTGCTTTGCCTGCTGACAAAACACAGTTACGAGGCACGACGGTCTCATAAAGATATAAAATTGATAAACGATAAAATAAAATAATTTATTAGTACTAAGCTAAAAACATTCACAGAAATTATAAATACACAATCAATTTTTAGTAAAAATAAACGTAACTATTTTAACAAGTGCTACTTTTATCTCAGTTTTAACCTACAAATAATTATAGCATTATGAGAACCACACATCCCAACTACTCCATACATTGTGCATTGTTATTTAGTCATCACTGATCTCCGCATCACAAAAGGGGTGCCTGGGGCCAACTCACATCAAGATCAAAAGAGAGCAACGAGAAATTATACAAAAAACATCCACAACAAGACACTGAAGTAAAATGAATATAAGCGGGAAACACTTAACTTTACCATACAATAGGAGGATGCATTAGGATATGACCTTACTTCCGGTGTTAAACACAGCTGTTAAAAACACGTAAACACCATTACTACCGCATAATTAACTAAAACGTCCAGTTCGAGACAATTAGGTCCATCTGCGAAATAGAAATTAGTTAGTATTTCGATCCCGGATGTGGCTAAGTGATGAAAAATGTCAACTCAACGCAACGATGTTTACCTTTAAAAGCTTTTTAGAACGTCTTAATGTAATATTGCATATTTTTTTTTTAAACTCAATTTTATAATATTTATCATTATATTATTGTGATATAAATATTTAAAATTCCATTATATACTTATAGGGCTGTGTTGATCTTAAAAAAAATAAACAACCTTTTTTTAGGTTGCTAAAAAAAACAAATAAATTTATTATACTTCCGGCAATAGTGAAATATTGCTATAAGATGTTGAGGATATATTAAGAGCCAACTTCTTGCTAAATGACAGCTATGGGCGGGTCAAGTGGTCGTATCAGGGATCTACAAAAACTAAACGCATCTGTCTCTATAAGGACCTGTGCACACTAGCGACGAATTTTTATACTAATTCTTTAAAGAAGTCTTTATTATAGTTTAGAATGCATGCTCCAATTACATCTAATATACTTATTAAACAATTTTCTGAACAAAAAACTGTTAATAAGCTAGTATGTCCAGTTTTACAATGACACTCTGGTTTATCTATTAAAAATAACTTATATATTAATTGAACATAATATTTTACTCCGTTTTCCATTAGTTTTCTAATTTAGAGACGTCTGACAAAATGTTGTCCTATAAGATATTATCTATTGCTTGGTGAAATTTGAACCCGCAATAAAATATTTCAATTAATTACTGTGCCATAGTGGTCACATGCTTTCATAAGTTACCACTAATAAATATAAAAATGTCTAAAATAGGCCTAATTTATAAAAGGCAAATCTTTTCAAGATTAAAAAAAACGTTTTACTCAAGCGGATATCGCGGAAATGACATCAGTCGTGATACCACGGTACACGTGTCTATTATGTTTACTACCGTTCTTATTATCTCTGACAAGAATAACATATTTTCTAACAAAATTATATTATTTTGTCACAGTTTAAATCTTTATTTTTATATAAATGTAATATAGACCCGACTAAGTTCTGTTAGATTTCGAAAATAAAATTTTAAAAAATTCGCTAAGATGGAAAATTAATATTTGAGAATTATGTTGACGATGCTGCTCTACATATATTACTAGTCTTGTCTAATCTTTATATAAAAAATAGAGAAGACTAAATTGAATAGTAGTAGTTACAAAGAAAGTTCTTTCCACTCCATATAAAAATTACATATTTTCTCATATACACCATCATTTTACAAAGTTGGTTAAAATTACACATTCAAGCAACAATAGTACCGAGAACCACTTAAAAAACTTTACTTTAAAATTGAACATAGGTGTTCGAGCTTTCTAAGATGAAATGCATGCATCGACGTGGGAACGGCGACACGTGCGCACCTTAAGAGAACGTAGGTACCCAGTACAGTTCTATAATCCGTAGCATTGGTGTGTATCAAATCGATTAAACATCTATGTAAATTACATTATATTCGGTGAAGCAATCCTCTAGCTATATGTTCCTGATATTTACTTGGTATTTTAATATTATAAATAGAAACACTTTCTGTTTGGTATTTGTGCACACAGATATTAATTTTACATATTAGACTTTAAGAGTGTAATATATATGTACGTCGTAAAATGTACCTAGTTAGATCGACTTCACGCTGTACCATACCTACCCTAACTCTCAGGCAGAGAAAATCTGGGAATCTAATGTTAAAAGCCTCCGTCCCCATTAAGACACTTCCCCCACTTTCCGCCAAGTTCTGGAGGTGTTACGTGTTGAGTGGCGGAAAATGAAAATACTAAACATTTCATTTTCTCGGGTCGGAATCAAACCCACAAACTTTCGTCACGACTGGTCTCAAAAATATTTTATATGCTTTAATTCATTAAATATTTAATTCATTCTTTTACTCAATAGGTAACCTTCACGAGATTATATTATAATTATAAATATTAAGTTTTCTTTGTTTGTATAAATAAGAAAAACTGCGAATAAGAGTTAATGTGACATGACCACACACAACTGGATTATAAATAATAATTTTATTTGACACTTTATACCATACCCTTCATCGAGATAATATTCTTTTTACAGACCGGCCAGTAGACTGAAAATCGATATTAAATACATCTAACTACATCTTCTTTCACTCATTCTTACCCAAATCTTTTTTTCTTACTTAAATCTTTTATTTATGACCAACATGTTCAAATCGAACCCAGCACTAAGGAAGAAAGGAAGGGATTGCGCTACGACGTCAATATACGTATACCTTAGTACATAATCGACGACGACATTCGGAGGAACATCCCGACTCGACAAGCCTCTTAATATATTCTGTGTTTAGAATAGCATTATAATATTAAACAGCTTTAACTGTTCACCAATTATAATTGTAGATGCTAAGATTTGTGCAGCAGGTGATTCTGTAAGTTTGTTTGTTTGTAAAAAGTTTAGATGACTGTAAACAAAAACTTAATGTAATCTTCCTTATTTATAGGTATATACCCACATATAGGTCAGTCGTGGCGCAGGGGTACAATTGTGTTACTATAACAGCGACTGCTTGTGGGTTCGATCGTTACTCCAGAAACTGAAATCTTTATTTAAATTTATATTTACATTTCCTGGTTCTGGCGTTGAGGCAAAGGGCGGCGTTGAGTTCTATCACTCAACACGCAAAGCCTCTAGAATTAAGCGAAAATAGGGAACGGAGTGTCTTAACACTAGGTTCCCAGCCTACCCTGCTGTGTGGCATACAACGTGAAGCTGATTTCAATTAATATATTAGTTCTATATAATAGTTTTTATAGCTATAAAAATAATGAATAGTGATTTACATATTATTAATTGTTTTTGAATAGCACTGGCACACTGTCAACATCGGCCGTCACATTTACATATCCACAGTCCACACACTCTCTATGAACTGCGTCAACGTAACCAATATAGACTACATACAAAGAGAAATACCTACTAATTTGTCATCTAAAACACAAACAGCAATACATTAACATACCTTATCTTAATTAATGGTTGTATTCACATGTGTACCTCACGTTTTATTAATGTTATTATTTTATTACTTATACATATTTTAATTTTATTTGAAAAATATTTAAGTTGAGGCCAGTCGTGGCGCAGCGGCATTAAGTGTGACTGTAAAATCGACTGGTTGTGGGTTAGTTCCCCACTCGAGGAGATGATCAGAATGTGGGGAACGGAGTATCTTAACACTAGGTTCCCTCTGAATACCCTGCGGGATACAGCGTGAAGCTGATTTAATTTTAAAATATGTATTTAAGTTTAAATGTTGAGAATATTGTTAACTTGGCTGTCCATAGTAGAATAAACTTACAATTAAGTCTGATAAATCAATCTTTGGTTTTTTTCGTTATGTTAATTTTTTAACCATTCACAAATTTTAAAAAAGGCTAACAATACCTTCTGATAATATATACTAGCCATCGTTTTTTAAAGATTTTTTTTGTATTTCCTGATAATTTGCTTAATAGGCTGTTAGCAGGTTTACACTCTAAGCCAACAATACGTAATAGTTGTATTATAGTGTAGAGACAACTTGAAGAACGATTTGTGGAAACTGCATTCAAGAAGTTGATCGTTTCCGTAGTCCCAGTCTTAGTTGAAAAAGAGGGTACTGTATTTCATCAATCTTTATATGATTTCTCCTTTGACCCAACAACCACTGGACGACACGCTCATTCCTTTGTCACCTTGCGCAATAACTAGTACAAATTTAAACCCTATCGATATAAGACTAACTAAGATTACGAAACGAAACAACTAAGAGAGTTTGGGAAGAAGTTAGAATAAGTAATTAGTCATGAAATCGTTTGATAGAGTGCATGTACTATAGGTTTCAAAAGAGAGAAAGAAATATTTACCCAATTTTACGACTGAAAAATTTACTTCACTTATTTTTATTTGTATTTTTTCAAAATTCTATTTTAATGTAAATTAATTTCTTTTCAATTTGTTATTGCAACTTTTTAACAAAAGTATATTCCCAATCATTGTAATAAATATACTACTTTGGCGATAATCTTCATCCTATCCCACAAATATATTTTTTCGTTTTGAGTAGAATTTCTTTAGTATTAAAATGTAAAGGTTTAAAATCCTATATTCACATCTAATAAGGTGAACATCTTATCAATTTACCATTTGCTTTGAAGATGCAGCAGAGCGTCATTACGATATTGAAATGTATGAAAGTAACGAACTAATTTTATTCAAAGTAGGTTATTTAGTAAAAAACATACATCTAAGAATATATATAATCATGAAATTAACATGTGCATAAGTAATGTATATATGTATATGGTAATATAATGTGGGACACCTGAAGAAGTACAGGAGATCGAGACAAGATAACGATCTTTGATAATATTAGAGGTATCTATTAATATTATCAAAGAATCAATCTAGTAATTTAAAAGTGGATTATTTTATTTTTAGAAAAATAACTTATAATAACTATTAATTTTTTTTTTCATACAAACTTTTTTTCGGAAACTTCATCATGAATCAAATTACCTTTTTTCAGCGAATAATTAAATATTAATATTTTAATTATTTGCCTCCTTATCAGCTAGACTATAAACTATAATGCCGTGGCCATATTAAAATTTCAAAAGCTGATTCTGGTGGCTGAAGCTAAGGTTACTAAAATAAAATTTAAAAAATTAATTCATTTGGGGACAGAGGACGATATTGAAATAAATTCTTTGATTTTTCATTCCTAATAGGATTCTTCATTACGCTATCGATTCCGGATGTAACTTTACCTGTAGGTGCTCTCCATCAGGCATCTCTAGGCCAGGCGTCGTAACGTAAAGGCAACAAACAAATAAACGACCTATCCAATTTAAAAGCTAAACCATTCAAAAAACCAAAAGCAACGCGGTCATAACAAACCCGGTCCCGCCTCACGCATATCTCATTCAAGGGACCAATGTCGCCTTATCTGTGTTCATTCATTACAATCTAGCTTATAAGAGTCGACGGACCGATACAACGCCTGCATTTTTTGTCACATCACTTAATTATCCGAGTTTAAATCGATATAGAGATTAGGAACGGCCACTCGGAATCGAATTGATCGATCGAAGTTAGAAACAATAGATGATATGTATCTATCTATCTATATCTAAGTTATAGTGTTCCGAAATTTATTCGCATAAAAATTTTCTTCTAATTTATTTTTATGTAGATAGTAATGAAAAATTAGTTATTTTCAAGAATATGAAAAATAAACGCGCTTAACTCATCGGACGAGTTAATAAATTCTATATATTTTTTTTATTTGTAACGCAAATATGAGTATTTTGTAATTCATTGTTAAATTTCTTTATGAGAAATCAGCTTCATGCTGTATCTCGCACACAGCGGGGTAGGCAGAGGGAACCTTGTGTCCCCACTGTCTGCCGAAAACTAGAGGCGTGTTGAGTGGCGGAACTCAGTGCCGCGCTTTGCCTCGACACCAGAGCGAAGAAATGAAAATATAAAAGTAAATAAATATTTCATTTTCTCGAGTGGCATCAAACCCACAACCAGTCGATTTTACAGTCACACTTTATATCCCTACGCCACGACTGGCCTCAAACTTTCTTTATGAAGTTTGAATAACTATTAACTACTGCCTTTTTAATAATTTTGGAACAATTTTTTGATCTTATCTTGACTTGCTTTTGTTTATATTTTATAGACTGTCATCAACCTCTTCACATATGCCCTCTGAGGGATCCCCATGCTTTTCACTTGACCTTTCTCCAGTATCATAAATACTGTGTTCTCGAAGTTCAAATAAGATCTACCTATGCTTCTCTTACTACTCACTCTTATCTCTTTCAATTGACGTTGATATTGCATGTCGTTCTTTTATTTTTTTCAAATAAAATAACTTTTTTCTTATTCGCGCTTTATCTCCGTAAGATTGTATTACACAACACGTATTATGCGGAAATCATATTCAGCGTGATCGTATTATTTGTCTCATATGTCTACTATATTATTGCCTAGTACTTTATCTCGTGTATATCATATTTTTTTTTATATTTATGATATTTCAGGCCCTACCTGTGCACTTTTGGTGTGATTAATAACAATTAAAGACATAATAAATCAAGTTTTAAATATAGATCATTTATAAAACGTTACATATTTACAATAAATTCAAAATATACATTGAAAATAAGTGAAAATATGCCACTTCTATACGTATTAGAAATATTCCATTGTCGTATAGATGCGCCGGCGCCGTGATTGCCTGCGATTTTAGTTAATTACTGACATAGCTGCCCCGGTGGCCACGACACAAAAGTTCGATAAACCCCGCGATAAAACCTTTTATTTATTTTTTTTCTCATTCTTCCTTTTAATTAGCTGGAAAATATCCAATAAAATCTTCCCGGTTTGTCTTTGACCGGTGCCCGGGGCTAACTGTATAACGAGTAACGAGCTCCTGTGCTGGGCTTATAATAGTAGTAATTAGGTATCTTGTTAAAGAACTTTCGCTACCAGCTTTCTGATTCATTTCATAAATGACTTTGTTTACTTTGTTGATGGATATGTGTGTGTGTGTGTTGAACACATGGTATATTTATTTTCAGTACTATTGTGCCAAATGAAATGTATAATTTAAGTTAAAGCTACAATAAATTGTTATTATATTATTTAATTTTTGAAATAAATTGATAAAAAGATTAAATAAATAAATCAGCTTCACGCTGTATCCCGCACACAGCAGGGTAGGCAGAGGGAACCTAGTGTTAAGCCACTCCGTTCCCCACTTTCTGCCGAATTTTAAAGACGTTGCGTGTTGAGTAGCGGAGCTCAACGCCGATAAATTAAATTAGCTTATAATTAATATTACAAGCTAATTTATCAAAACCTACTTAAATCGCCATCAAAACGCATCTTTATCAGACCGGAACGACGGGAACACAACCCACGACTCGCCACACAAAAACAGAATTCGAAACAGATCGCTTCAATCAAACAAACGGCCATTATAAAACAATAAAAAAATAATTAACTAGTACCAATACAAGCTGGCTATCGCACAATGAAACAAAGTCTTCAAAGGAGATAATAATAGGTAAGTTAGTTATAATTACGTACTGTGAAATTAAAACGCATAAATATGTTTGTAACAGGCGTGTTTATTTCTTTAATTCCTTTGTTAATTATTGTATTCTCTAGTGTTTAGATATTTACCCGCGAAGTTTTATATTAATAGTATAAGTGGATTAGGAAAAAGTTGTTATTTTCTAGCTTCCGAGGGAGCCTTAGTTACATTGTATCTTCGAACGTATTAATTAAAATTGTAAAGCTTATAAAGCTATAAAATTAGCTTAAAATATGAGAAACAACTAGCTGTTTACGGTCTATTTTTTCAATTTCACGCTGTATCCCGCTTTTAGCAGGTTAGGTAGAGTGTATCTAGTTTTAAGACCCCGTTTCTGTTATTTTTCTCTTCAAAACGTAAACATTAAAATTAAAAATATATATTCTAATATTGCAAAATAATAGTTCTCGAATTTCATAACTCGACACAGATCGATATCAATCTATCCAAACACAACCGATAATTAACCACGTTGAAAACTGTTCTCGAAATAATTATTAAATACGTTATTCTATAGTGTTTTATACTACAATATTAATGATATATCATTATAACAGTGCCTACTAATAAGTATAAGACGTTAAATAGTGTTAACAAGAGGATATACGTAATTAGTATACTTAAGTATGAGGCCAGTCGTGGCACAGTGGCACGAGGTGTGACTGTAAAACCGACTGGTTGTGGGTTCGATCCCCACTCGAGGAGATGAAATACTTACTTAAATTTATATTTCCATTTCCTCGCTCTGGTGTCAAGGTTAAGCGCGGCGTTGAATTCTATCACTCAACACGCAATGCCTCCAGAATTCGGCAGAAAGTGGGGAATGGAGTGTCGTTAACACTAGGTTCCCTCTGCATACCCTGCTGTGTGCGGGATACAGCGTGAAGCTGATTTGATTTGATTTTTTTAAGTATACTAAAATTTGCAAATATTACAATGTGGAAACCTAAAAAGAACATATCGATTTTCAGCTTCAAAATGACAATACAATCAAAAAATATTTTTTTTTACGATAAAGAGAGAAAGAGAGTTGAGTAAAATTATCATTTTATATACATATTTTTTATTATATTACTTTCTCTCGAACTCTTTTCTCACACGGTTTAGGTCTGTGTTATTACTGTATACTCATTAGTCTAAATCTGTGTATTAGTTTCTAAGAGTAGTAGGAGGAGACCTCGGTTGACCTTCGAAAACGCAAATTCAAAGATACTGGAAGGACACGTTAAAAGCATGAGGACCCCCCGAAGGAGATATGACGGCAGACGAGGCGAAAGAGGTATGTAGAGACCGTAGCGCTTGGCGCTCTGTTCTCCCTGACCACCCCACTTCACACTGGATCCTTAGATCCAGCGTGAAGCTAGATTGGATAAATCTCTAACTACTACTCTAACTCTAACTCTTGCCTCAATTCAATTCAAAATATTCTTTAAAAGTAGACTTTCACAAGCACTTTTGAATCGTCGAATAAACACAAAACTACGCTTCGGAAGGCAGTTCTCTTGAGAAGAGCCGGCAAGAAACTCAAAAGCTGTTTTTTTTTCAAAGTTGGGATTATAATTTTATTGCTTCATACAATAATACAATGGTAGCTAACCTGCATGAAATTCAAATGGTCTAATTTAAACACATTTTTATTCATCAAATTTTCTTGAACAGTATTAATTAATGTTCTCTTGTATCGTTACTTAAAATTTAAAAACTATTGTCGAGGCTCATACTTAGAGCCATATATGATTTATTTACTTTTCGGTGGCGATAAATAAGCGTTACAAGTTTACCTTTGTTTCTTGTACCTATCGTAGTAGGTCTGTGACTGTTTTTCGTATAACAGTGAATATTTTGACGGACAAACAGAATATTGTAATATATATATTGTAATATAAAAGAGAAAAAGGTACTTCTCAGTAGCATCATTTCTTTATAGATTACTAAAAATAACAACTATCTACCTATATAATACCATCTACATAGGCAATTCTAAATTAAAAATAAAACTTTGAGAATCTATATGAGGCCGGTAGTGGCGCAACGGTACAAGTGTGTGATTGTAAGCGCGACTGGTCGTTGGTTCGATCACTACTCAAGGAAATGAAATATTTATTTAAATTTCTATTTTAATTTCTCCGCTCTCGTGTGGACAAAAGCGCGGCGTTGAGTTCCGCCACTCAACACGCACTTATTTTTCAAGGTGTTCCTCGAAAGTTTCAAACAAAACGTGGGGAACGGCGTATCTTAACATTAGGTTCCCTCTACCCACTCTGCTTATACTGGATACAGCGTTCTAAAAGTACTTACATTTAAACTAAAAAAATGACAATATATTATATCGTTTGTTATTACGTAACTTTAATTCTTACTTAACATGTATATCGCTTAAAGACTCCATTTAGTTTATCAGTATATTAAAATAGGCCTCCTTTTTAACATAGAGCTACCTCGATCAGAATTCAAAGCGTGTAGTGTTAGATGCAAAAGCCTTATAATTATGAAATTAATAATAGATTTTTTTTCTCTAATTTCTTATTATAAACTGTATATAATTTTTATAGTATTTTTTTTATATTTGACAGATATAGTCATTTAATTTTTAAACAGCTGTATAAAATATATTAATTTAAAAAACATTAAAAAGGAAACAAGTATATGTTATCTATAAATAAACACAAAATATTCGTATAATACGTAAAATACATATTTACGCGAACATCCCCCAATTTATGTTAGCCGCAAATGAACAGAATAAAGAGCTTTTTATGCTTTATTCATTAAAACACATACATACATATACATGTTGAAAGCTACTCCCAAATGGACGTAAACAAATGGTTGATTTTAATTACTTTTTTTTATTTTTTTTTCAGCTTCACGCTGTATCCCGCAAGGGTAGGTAGAGGAGGCCTAGTATTAAGACACGCCGCTCCAGATTTTCCGTCCGGATTTTTGAGACACTGCGTGTTGTGTAGCTGAACTCAACGCCGCGCTTTGTCTTGACACCATAGCGAAGATGTTAAATATAAAAACATTTCATTTCATCGAATGTGAATCAAACTTACAACCTGTCACGCTTAAAGTCACACCCTTGAGCCCCTGCGCCGTGACTTGTCTTAACTACAACTTTATTTATATATCTACGTCAATTTAAGCTTTTAATAAAAGTTTTTAACAAAATTTAAAAATAGATTTTTTTTTCATCTTTAAATTCAACGATCGTTTGATTCTCAAAGAAACTCTTAATATGTTTTTATTTTATTTTTTTTTATTTTAGCCCATAATTTATGTAGGTTTACAAAGATAAATAAATCCATAGCTAATATAAAGTGTTAATGTATGGCATTATTTGTCACGGTTGAGACGTTCATAATAAACAAATCAATCGTTTGCTAAGAAAATAGGATACAATAAATACAAAACAAAAAAATCTATTATTTTTTGTTCCCGACGTCTATAAGTTAAAAAAATGGTGTTTCAATTAGTATTGCTTCATATGATTGAGAGTACAACATATAAATATATAGAGAGAAATAGTTTATATTTAAAATATAAATAGTGGGGAACGGAGTGTCTTAACACTAGGTTCCCCCTGCCTACCCTGTAGTGTGCGGAATACAGCGTGAAACTGATTTTTTTGATTTATTTAAAATATAAATATATTTAGAAGCCGGTCGTAACGCAGGGCCACATTGTGTGACTCTTACCGACAGGTTGTGGCTTCGATTCCTACTCAAGGAAATGAAATATTTTATATTTACACTTTTTTGGTATAAAACGCGGTGTTGAATTATGCCACTCAACTCGCAATGCCTTCAGAATTCAGTGGAAATAGAGAAACGGAGTGTCTTAACACTAGATTCCCTCTGCTTACCCTGCTGTGTGAGGATTACAGCGCGACGCTAAAAAAAATATTTTCTCTAACGTTTGAAACAAGTAACTATTCAGTGAATAACGTTTAATGTAATAAATAAAATGTAATATCGTGTTAACAGTTAAGTTCTCGTGTGTACAGCTACATATAAGGCGATGCTAATCTCGACGGGCCACTGACCACCACCAACTCCCATGATGTGCCTTGTCCTTTTTGTTATTTAAAATCTATAACAAGATTATAAAAGCACTTTGTTATAAAACAAGCGTTATAATTGAGATATTTTGCTTAATGATTCTTTTTGTTTCATTATGAATTGGAATTTTAGGTAGGAAACTAAGAATTATTATCCAAAAGCCATTCTAAGTACCTACATATTTATTTTATTAAACCATGAAAAATAAAGCGTCTAGCTATCAAATTAGTACCTTAAAAACCTTTATTTATCTTCAAATAATAAATGAATAAAACTAACACAATTTTTATTACAACATACAGAAAGAAGTACGAGCCAAACAAGAATTCCCGACAAGAACCAATATAGTTTTTAGTCGCCATTTTATTCGCGTTAACATAAATCTAAATGAAACGTACAACGCGTCCACGTCGGACATTACTCGAGTGTTAAGTGGTGATATAGCGAGCCCTCCGCTGCGTGCATGGTCGAATGTATTCGATTTTGTAGTGTTAAATGTTAGTTATGATGGCCGGTCGTGGCGCAGGGCACAAATAGACATGACTGGTTGTGGGTTCGATCCCCATTCGCGGATTTTATATATTAAATATTTTCATTTCTTCGCTATAGTGACACATCAGTTAACACGCAATGCCGCCAGAATTCGGCGGAAAATGGAGAACGGAGTGTCTTAAGACTAGTCTATGTATCCCGCTATGTGCAGTATACAGCAAAAAAAAGAAATTATGGCGATTTTGTACTAACAGATCAGCTCATGGTTACCACTATAGAATTCACGTGATCTACAGTAACAGTACGGTCAACAAGTCGTGGCCACACTTAATTTAGGTTTTCTGAACTTTTGCACATTGTTCACTCGGGACCAAAATAATTAAAAACAAAAAAACACCCATAATTAAATCTATAAAAGCTGTGCTTTCAATAGTTAGCTTCATGACGGCCACAACTTGTTAACTTGACTGTACTACTAAACTACTATTAGTATGGATTAGTTTGTTTATCGCTGATTTAGTTTAGTATACGTCGAATTTGAAATATAAAAAATACATCCAAAATTATATTGATGTATGCTTGAAAATTACAATAAAATGGTACAAGCAAATCTATTTTTAAGGCCACTTGAAATTTAAACGTACCTACAGTACATGCTTGTTTACGCTTGTTACCATATATCAGGGTAGACAGAGGAACCTAGCGTGTTTGCAAAATGGACCTTTTCCGCCTAATTTCAAGATATTCGTGAGAATGGCGGAACTCGACTAATTTACATTTTATCCATCGCAATAAATTATTGTGTGTGTAACTGTAGAAAAAAAGCCAAATCAAGAGTGACAGTTAATGACCTTTACCCCTTAAAAAGATGAATTATATCGTAACCTTCTAAAATAACATTTATATTTTTTTAGCTTTACGCTACAGTGTACATGCGGGATACACCCGCATGTAGCAGGGAAGGCTAAGGGAACCTAGGGCTAAGACAATCTATTCCCCAAGCACCGCTCACTTTATTAAACATTGAGAGATTAGTGGCGGAACACTACGCCACGCCTTATAGACTAAGGTCTCCTTACCAAAGCGAGTAAACGAAAACGAAAATAATTCAATTCCCCTAATCTAATAGAAACTGAACTCACAACCGTCGCAATCATAGCCAGACGATGTACCGCTGGGACACGACGGCCTCTGATCTTATTAATTAAAAAAAATAACATTAATTTAGTACACTATTCACAGAAATCCTTCTAAAATGTATACCTAATTAAGATTAAACAATTTATAAAGTTTACAGGACACTTGCGAAATACCTTAAAGCAGCTTGTGCTTTTAAATAACAACATTGCGTGCGTGTATTTTAATTATTATATGGAAAAAATATTCAATATTAATTATTAAAATGACTACCTTTATGATACTCATATATTATTTAGGTATATTATAGGTTTGTTGTTATTTTTTTTTTCATTTTATCGTGTTTTTAGTTAAACTAAAAATTAGATGTAGGCAACGGGAATCTAGGAAATTAGTCTTTAGACAAATTTTACATATATGCAAATTGTCAAAGACAAAGCCCAAATTAATTATATTACTTTCAAAAAATTAAGTATATTACTTTCAAATAAATCATTTTTTAAATTCTAAATAGGTACTACCCAAGTGTATTAAAAGCCACTAGTCAAACAACACCATACCGGCTATATGATAGAAAGCTTAACGTAATATGAATTATATACTTAACAGGTAGTTAGACAACACTTAAAGATTCAATTAGCACACTTCCCGAACAAACCCAGTCGTTGTTTTTATGCTAGTTTATTTTTTTTGTTCATTACTTTTTTTCTAATTATCACGCTGTATCCCGCATATAGCAATGGAGAGGAGTAGGGAGTCTTATGTCAAACCGTGCATTACCTTGACATCAAATCGAATAAATGAAAATATTGAATATTTCATTTCCCTCAATAGAAATCGAACCCATAACCCATACTCATAATCGTTTACGGTTACTGGCCTCTACACAATAAAGATATTTAATGAAAAAAAAATTAAAAAATTGCCACACAGCACATTTTACTTTAAATAAAAAATAAATATCTAAGGACATACAATAAAATATTATAATAACAATCGAACCCACTATCTTCAGTAGCTGTCACAATTTTCGTACTACAACCGTTGATGGAAAGAATCAAACGCTTTCAAAACGCCGAATCGCCGTCGGCCGTCTTACGTATAAATTATACATACGGCAGGTGGATGACCTATCACAAAATATTTTGATGGTATTATTTAATTGGAACTTACTTACTTACTTAACTTGACCACTATCGGTCAGTCATTTTGGAAATATGAATTTATTTATCCACCATTCACACCATACTCGCATTTAATTATAAAATCGATTTAATTGTCGATTAGAAAACAAATATCCGGAATCGATTAATTGTTTCTATAATAATTTACATGTGTATTTTATAAGACCGCTTACGTATTGTATGTTGTTGATTCTTAGCTGAATATTGATGATGAATTTTATCAGATCTTTATTATTAATTGCGATGTTAATAGCTATGTGAATGTTTGTTTGTAAATACCTTACTATGTAACTAAGTAGTATAGCGGAAACATCCGGTGTTGCCCGCCGTACAAGATGCTTATTGAAGTAAAATTTTTAATTATATTTGAAAATGTTGTTAAGTTAAACTTTAAGTTGTAAACATGGCAACACAAGAGTAAATGTTTATAATTTTTTTCTTATTTTCTTTTAGTATAATATAGAGAAATTAGACAAAATCAGATATCATAACAGCACGAAACCTTCCCTGTTTGGTATTTATTCGAACTTATCTAAATCTGGAATATTAATAATAATAGATAACACGCAAATTCAAAATTCAATAACACAACAATTTAATTAATTTATATAATATGAAGATCAAGCATATATTAGCATTCTAAATTGGCGAATCGAACCTGCGACCACTGACATATTCCTCAGCGTCTACGCATAAAATAAATACTTTATTATATGTCGTTTTATAATGTTTCAAGGCGACAAAGAATAAAAAGCTAAAAGCGAGCAGAGGTGTCACAATTAGTTTCCGAGTCGCTGAGTGGACAAGACGTTAGCGGAGTCGTAAAGCTGACGAAACACCGCATTGAAACTATGGTAAAATATAAAAGTGATTTAATTATAGTTTCAATAAGTTATCGCATTTTATTTTTACTTTTACTATTTTTGTAATATTTATACATTATTTCAGTTAGAATATTGTAAGTTAAAAAAAAATTATAACAAATGTGCTGTATTTGTTATATTTAAAGTGAAAGCTACCCAATTCAAAAATCGTACTTAGAGAATATTATTAAAATATATTGAAAATTTAAACACTATAATAATGTGCTCATTGCTTTTCCCTTCAACATAACATTACTATTTATTCTGTTATAAACGCTATACCTATTATAAATTTAAGTTTCGTGATTACAAATAAAAAGATAGATCTCCATTAAAAATATGAACAAATGACTAGCGAATGAAAGGTATAAATATGTAGCATGGCAAGCATTACCAGCTTTCGGTCGTTAAACTTTATGAATTTACAAAATAAATCTCCAAATCATGCGTGGGTGCCTAAGTATGGACCTGGTGCACGATGGATTCCTTAAAGGTCTTATGTTAAAAAATAAAAATGTATTTTATCTGAGAAATGAATTATTAAAATCATTATTCTAAATTGACAAATACGTGCCTATCCATTACCCACTAAAAATAAATAAAATACAATTTATATTTTGTATCGTAAAAAATATTCCTAATTAATAAATATGCATAGTTCGTGGCAATAAATGTAAAAATTATTCTATTCGTTTTCTATGCGATTCTTATAAAAAATGTTCTATTTATTTATATAGGTTTATATAGGACTAACTAACACTACTTGCTGCAAGTGGTGATTGTGGGTTCTCTTCCCACTGCTGGTTAAATCCTTATCAGATATCTACCAAGGTGAGGGTGTGGGTGCAATACCCACTTGTGAAGTAATTGGCATTCTAAGGCAATAAGTTCCGCCACTAAATTTGAAGTATTTCGGATCCTAGCGAAAAAAATAGTAAAATGTGTGACGTGACTCTGTCTTTCCAACCGCCTACATTCGGGATTCAGGACAAAAATGAAAAAAATGGTACCTATTCCTACATAATTTTAGTCACTTTAGAAATCTCTTTTTTTCTTAGTAATATCTCTATATTTTTCATTCTCTGATGTAACAATGTTCTTGAAAAAAATTATAATAGTGTATAAAAATCTATTAATGAACATTGTATGTACGTAGCAATACATGAGTAGCTTAAAAACATCTAAATCATTTTCTATTCGTTCCCTATATTACTGTAATCAATTGGAAGTAAGATTGACAATACCGGAAGCTAGGGGCTTGTAATAGTTCGGAAATTATTATTGTTATAATTTTTTCATTTACATATTCCGCAGTTCATTGAAATTTCTAATTTCTAACAATATCATAATAAGCCATAATCAGTTGAATGATCACGATATTAAATCATACATGAACTCGTAGAAGAAAAAGATCATTTATTATATTTTCTTAAAACACTCTTAAGTATAAAGTTCGCTACAAACAATTTGGCCCTTGTCTATTTTAATGAAACGGGACTCGAACCTGTGTTACCCGGAACTGTCCAAGCGCTCTAACAACTAAACCATACGTTTTCATTAAGCTACGTCGAAAATCTTATATGCTTGTTACAATTTATTTATGTTTTTAGCATGTCTATAGGGATATTTAACAGATTTCCGCTACTCAAACATAATTGCTTAGAATTATCATTTGGCAAGGGAGAAAGCTTTTTATGGAATATTTTTAATAGTTTTAAATCGATATTCCACTACGTTACGTACTTCTCCTATTTTCCTCTCCCAATTGTGAAACAACACTTTAAAACTAAAAAAAAATAACGCTTTAGCTTAGCTGATCATCCATGCCTTTAAAAAGAGAATTCAAACGCAGACAACGCCAGGCGTGCTCACTAGCTAGCTGTTTCCATTATAAATATGCGTCCACGCATTAATTAGGACGAGCGCCCGGAAGTGATCGCGTGTATGATGGCCCCTGAATTATTTATGTTCATAATTATCATACAGCAGGCTTATTATCGTATACTAAATGTTATAACGGCTTGAAAAGGTTAGATCGGACTTTCTAAGATACTAAACTGAGTGGGAAATTATGGCTTAACTAATTGCTTTTTGGGGTTCCACTTGTTGTATCGGTAATTGAAAACGTTTGCAATATTTTTTTTTGGACTGCAACATTGTATTTTTAATATTTGTTTTGTTAAGCACGCTATAAAAGTGTGTTGTGTTTTTATGTTTGGCTCTTTTGTAATCATTTTGGTTTATTGGTAGAGGTATTAAGTTAAAATAAATATTAAATCCCAAATTTTAAATGAAACTATTTAACTTTTTTAATTCTTTTAAGCGCGTATATTTAGTATTATACATTTTTGGTAATCCGACGTTTCGAATACTTTGCAGTAGTCCGTGGTCACACGTGGTGGTAGATTGAAGTCTTCATCTTTCAGTTGACATAATTATTATATCGAACTACCGCCAACAATTTCTTGATTGCCTCGCGTACTGCCCTGCATTCCTGCAGATTGAGCTGACTGCATCCCTACCCTCTAGTATGGTGGGTTTGAGATTTCAAAGATTCAGTATATTTATTAGACCACGCAAGACCATACACGACCATAGAAGACCATACAAAGCCACTTTTGTCAAATCTATCAAACAACCAATGTTTCTTATTTTCTTTTATTAGTTATTCCTAGTCACGCTATGAGTTTTTACTTATTATTCATATTTATGCAAGCAACATTATAATTTTCTTTTAATAATGAATATTTATTTTGAATAATATAAAGTAATCTTGTAAACATATTTTTTTATTTTTTTTAATAGGACAGATTTTGTTGAATTTGTGTATTAATAATAAAAATAATTTTAGTTCAAAATTAATATATTCTATAGAAATTAGCAACAGTTATAATATTTATGTAAGTATCCCAATAGAGGAACAGAGAGTCACGACACTAGCTTTTTTCCGCTTACCTTGATGTATAAGAAAAAGCGTAAAGCTGTTTTTTTTAAATTTTTATTCATAAAGTAATAACAAAAAATTTCAACACAGATTTTGATTACAATATCAATATTAAGTACCTAACCTAATAAAAATGTAATACAAACAAAACTGACAGCTAAAGCTGAAATCAATTTACAAATTATAAACAAAATTACATAAGATAACGCAATATTATATTTTAGAATTTGAATTTTTATCTTGACGAGGACGGCGACCAATCTATTAATAATTAATGTAGCTTAATGAACCGAATATCGATAAATGTAATCGATCAATGTAAAACAAATCATATTACTATTCGACAATAACATATATTACAGGCAGATTTAAACTGCGGCCCGTATTTTGTATAGACTTTTTTAAATAGAAAATTAATGACAGTATCGTGGGGAACGGAGTGTCTTAACACTAGGTTCCCTCTGCCTACCCTGCTGAGTGCGGGAATTTTAATTTTTAATGACATTATGCAACTTATTTGTGTATTGTGTAAATTAAAACAGAAAATAAAAAAGGAAAAATTACTCCGTAATTAAGCCAAAATGCATATCTATGGGGTTAATAGTTAGTAAGAAAAAAATCTTAATTGTCTTTTTTTATACTCATTTTAATCATATGATATCATGAAATTTAAATAAAAACCGGTCAAGTACAGGTGAAATCGGAATCGCTCACCGAGAGTTCCGTACTAGTTTCAGGATTGTGATCAACAAATCATCAATCAAAACAACTAGATTTTTAACTTTGTAATTTTGTTTTAAAACATCTATAAATGTTCACTTTGAATTTTAACCTTTAATTGTACGTTCTCACTTTATGCCAAATTTCGTAGGTAAGTGTCTATGGGAAGTACCCTTTAGATTAGATTACGCGGCGAATTTCATACAAAATGTGCAAAAACAATGCAAAAATGTATGTTTTGATTGCGTTAACTTAGAAACTCGTTTTTTTTTGTGTTTTCAGGGATATTAGACTTAAATATTTGATATTAATTTCAGCTTGACACCTCCACACGATCTCGAGATCAGTGACCTTGACACACTGATAGACATATAAGGGTTCCGTTTTTCCTGAAATTACAGAATTACAGATTGAGGTACAGAACCCTAAAAATTATCATTTCTGATACAAATAAGCAAATGTATAAAGCCGATTTTATCATTTAAACACTGGGATTGTTTCAATTATTGCATGATATAAAAAGTGATTCCAGAAGATAACGATATGTAATTTTTTAAAGACATATTAACAATCTTGATTAAATTTATTCATAATAATCATTTTATCACAAATCCTGTGGTGCATATACTGCGGCGATAATACCTAATGTTGTTTATCATAAAAATATTCTTTACTTGTTTATCATTAACATCTCACATCTAAATTTAGTTAAGAAATCATTATCTTAAAAGCATACTATATTGTTCTTATCAATTCTCTTTACTAAAGAAAGTATGTAACTACAGTTTCTTTTAAATAGTTCAGATAAAGTGGAAAAAAGGAAACGTAAAAAAAAAGCAAAGACGGTTGAAAATTATGTTTTTTATTGCATACGTAACCCGACACGCCGTGACCAAGATATAAAAATTAAAATTACGCATTACATGGAGAAATTATTCGTTAGCCATTCGAGTGTGTCGCAGCTGCGAAGATGCGGGCGGCGAGTCCGTTGGTCATCCGTTAGACTTGGATTTCTCACGATAATTCCGTTTTCTATAGATATACCTAAATAAGTGATACAACCAAATTCAATTTTTTTAATATGGCAAAAAAAAAATTACCTATTTTGTTTTCTTACGTTCTGATACCACACTAGAATACCACATTAAAACTAGAAATATATCTAATTTCTCCAATTTTTTCGTTATTAGTTAATAATATAATAATGTAAGGATATCATATTAAACTCATAATGGTAAAATACTGTGTTTCATTATGCGGATTTAAGAGAACAGAGGAATGTTTACTGACGGTCACCGTTGATACATTTTTAATATAAAATTTTATTATTAAAACAAATGTAAAACCGGGGGTTACTAAGAGAAAAAAATATATAAAAATCAAAAGTCAAATTCAATTGAGGCCAATTGTGGCGACGCGACACAAAGTGTGACTATAGAACCGACTGGTTGTGGGTTCGATCCCCACTCGAGGAGATGAAATATTTACTTAAATTCATATTTCCATTTTTTCGCTATAAGCGCGGCATTGAGTTCTGCCACTCAACACGCAATGCCCCCAGAATTCGGCAGAAAGTGGGGAACGGAGTGTCTTAACACTAGGTTCCCTCTGCCTACCCTGCTGTGTGCGGGATACAGCGTGAACCTAATAAGTGATTCATACAATATTATTTATTATAGGAGTACGTTATTATTATCCAACATATCTACTTTGCAATACTTATCTATGCTGATACATAAAATTAATGTCTGTATTAGTAATGTGGGTGTAATACAACTTACACCAACTTGTATTTACTAATTCATATCTAATTTGTTATTTTTTTTTGTTTTTATATTATTTTTTTTTATAGAAGGTGAAACGTCACTAAGAAGATAGATTGTTCATTAATTTCCATATTAAATGTAACTTCAAAAAGTGTTATATATTATTTGTATATTATATATTTTATTCTAAATTTCTATTGATCCTGACCAGTCATGGCATCAAGCCACAAGCGTGTGACTGTATCGTGACAGGTCGTGGGTTCGAAGCCCACGAAAGGAAATATTTAATATTTTCGTATCTTCGTTCTGGTGTTAAAGCAAAACGTGGCGTTGGGTTCCGCCACTCAACACGCAATGCCTCCAGAATTCGACGAAAACTGGGAAGCGGAGTGTTTTAACACAAGCCTCCCTCTGCCTACACTGCTGTATACGAGATACAGCGTGAAACTGAAAAAAAAAATTCTAACCCTAGTAAGTACATCCTTGTCTAATATTAGTACGAATATGTAATATATAGACGTACTTAAAAAACTAGTTTCATTATGCATTCGCAATTATACTGTACTTAGTAAGTAATTTTAAATGCGCATGTCTAAGGCGACGCCATTAAGGGGCAAAAACTGCTACTTAGTGGACGGTAACCATTGTTTTTGCCCTACAAAGAAAGAAGGTGCATGGTGTTATGGGAACAAATTGCTTTATATATTGAATTATAAACTTACAGCAGTATAGGGTGTGGTTATCATGTCTATTTAGCACATACAGCCCTCTAATGTTTGGGGATCGTGGTTTATAGTTAACATAATTTATTTCAAATTTGTTTCATCAGTGAGTGTCAATGGAGATGTCTCAAAAGTATTAAAATCCATAGTTTTGTCTAAAATTCATCAAAGTTCTTTTTTTCTTGCCACATACCTGCTTTTTAACTATAGAGTTTACATACCTACTTATTTATAAAACGTGTAAAATTTCCTAAGTTTGGAATAACATTGTAAAAAATATTAAAAATAGTAGAGTTTACATTACCTAAGTCCAATTAAGACAACAAATAATCAAGAATTTCGTCACAAAATAAGTAATTAAGTATCATATACTTTGTGTGTACTTATTGAGTACCAACAATGTAAAAAAAAAAATTACCTATACGGAATTAAGCCATTACTTCAATATATATTTAGTTCAAGTGAAACTTCAAAACAGAGGCCTGTCGTAGCGCCAGGAAACAAGCATGCGACAGATCGTAGGTTCGATTTCCATTCGAGAAAATGAAATATTTAATATTTTCATTTCTTCGCTGTGGAAACGAGGCAACGCGCGGCGCGGCGTCGAGTTCCGCCACTCAACATGGAATGCCTCCAGTATTCGGTTCAAAGTGGGAAACGGAAATGTCTTAATGTGGACGGAGTGTCTTAGCGCTAGATTTCCGGGTTCCTTCTGCTTACCCTGTTATGTGGGATACAGCGTGAACCTAAAAAAACTACAAAACAATTCGAGGACAATAGAAAAAAAGGTCAGATACAGTAAATAAAAAATATATATGCATATAATAAAAAGAACACAAAGTATGACTGTAAACTCGACTGGTTGTGGTCATCCCACTCGATGAGATGAGATGTTTATTTAAATGTTTATTTTCATTTCTTTACTATCGTGTCGAGGCAAAAGCTCGGCGTTGAGTTTCGCCACTCAACACACAATGCCTTTAGAATTCGGCGGAAAGTGGGGAACGGAGTGTCTTAACACTAAGCTAACTCTGCCTACCCTGCTGTGTGCGGAATACAGCGTGCGCGTACTTTTTTATAATTAGTTAACGATTTCAAGATACGTGTTGTCTCGGTTTAACGTATTGTAAAATAAAAAAATACCGTATAACTATAAAATCCTTTTAGTAATTAAGTGAACAGCTGAATTGTAACGCTCTTTAACATATCTGGACAAAATTTGTAAATAATTTTGTACCTACAAAAAAATATAAAAGACTACTGCTATTCTCTCTCTCTCTCTCTCTCTCTCTCTCTTTGGAACTGGAATTGATAAGTGCCAATATTATTTCATTTCTCTTTCTTTAATGTCTCCCATATTTAATATTTGGTAGTCCAAAAACAATTTTTTTGACTACCAAACATAAAATATGTAGACAGTGTAACAAAATATAGCATGCAGCAGTAACGTGTACTCATAAAAATTAAAACAAAGGAGGTGTAACGGATTAACGAATCGTAAACTTTTTGTTTTGAAATTATTCACACAAGGTAACAGAAAGCACAAACTTGCGACAACTATTATATAATGATCGCATTTTTTTTTTGTAGATTATGTGATATTATAGTATTTTTAGAGACCAGGCGTGGCGCAGCGGCTAGAAGTGTGACTGTAAAACCGACTGGTTGTGGGTTCGATCCACACTCGAGGAGATGAAATATTAACTTCAATTTATATTTCCATTATTTCGCTCTGGTGTCGAGGTTAAGCGCGGCGTTGAGTTCTGCCACTCATCACGCAATGCCTCCAGAATTCGGCAGAAAGTGGGGAATGGAGTGTCTTAACACTGGGTTCCTTCTGCCTACCCTGATGTGGGCGGGATACAGCGTGAAGCTGATTTGATTTTATAGTATTTTATAGAGACATGTAGCAATAAGAGAATTAACTGCTATGATCTTACATATGCAGAAAATTTAAATATACATCTATATAACTTGAATGACGACAAAGAAACTGAAAGACATGATACAGAAAGAAGAATATAAAACAATTAAAGTGTAAAATATTTCAGTATAACTTATTCAAGTTATTGGACTCTTTTTTAGAATTTTGCTTCTTTTTTTTAGATATCAATAGAGGGTAAATTTCGCAATCTTATTATGTCATTGAAGCAGCTAACGTCGTTGGAATTTGAACCCAATCTGTGCTTTTGCTATCCGCGGTCACACCACTAGCACTAGGCTTTCACTGCTACTATCACTTGATATTTGCTCCTAGTAGTAATTATATGATGACATTGCTGAGCTGTTGATGATAGGAGACGCAACTCCTCAACAATTAAGGGTTAGGAGTTACACTTACACTTATATGGCCTTATATTTTTGCGAACAAGCTAAAGATTATTGTAAATATGATGTGCTGCGACATCATATTTACAACGAGGGTTATTCCCAAAAATACAGCAATATCTAAGGTAAATTCTATACATTTAGTTTTCTTCGAGTTAACATTAAATTAAAACAGTAAGCCAGTTCAGTACTTACAATTCACATCATATTTATTTTTATTACGACTTACATTAAAAAGTTATGGAATATCGTCAGCAAACAGTGCAATATCGTTGATATAAATAAAAAGTAAGAGACGCTCTAAAATCGAACCTTGTGATACACCCATCTGAAGAAAATAATCGAAGGACTTATATATAGTAACAATAATTTAACACAACTTTTAACAGACTTCTAAAAGGTGGCGTACTCAACCCTTTTTATGGTAAAAAATTAACAAAAACAAAAAATGAAAAACGCATATTGAATTATTGTGTCTTATAAATTTGTAAGTAGATGTAAGCGTTGTCGTATTTTTTTTCACATGAATACGTATTTGATTATATTGAGACCTATATTCATCAATGGACAAGAAAAGGCTGATGATTATAATACCTATTAACATATGCATAAACTTAACAAAGCTTAAAATGTTAAATATATTATTTTAATAATTTTACTTAGAATTAATTTTATTTCGAAACAAAGAAAGTTAAAACATGATTGAATGGAATTATTATTATTGTCACTTATTAATCTATTTACTATTTATAATGTGTTATTTATGAGATTGGTGCCAGCTAAGAAAAAAATAACAAAAATTACAATAAACAAAAGTTAATAATATAGATAAAAAATATACCCACTTCGGGGCTGTGCTATGGTCAGATCGCATGGCTGATTTCCACGAGGTTCGGGTTCAAATACCGTTACGTCAAAAATTTTAAACATTTTGTAAAATAAACATTTGCAGTATATTTAAGTAGCGCGTCTACGCTGCCGCTACATTTATTGAAAAGCGTAACACCTATTAAAGTATCTAAAAAGTAATTATCACATAAAAATATCATACTTTAAAACTGCATGTTCAACAATGTTCTATACACAGGAGATACATATAATACTAAGAGTGGAGAAGTATTTTTTAAGTAGAATAGTTGCTCAGTATTAAGTGAACCAGTTAAGTAATTAGGTACTGTTATTTTTTATACTTCTAATATCTGATAAGCTTTAAAATATAAGAAAAGGCGAAATCAGGAAGCGAAACTGAGAAAACGATGACGAATTTTAATGACGAAATTTATATCTGTTTTACCTACTAGTAAGATCTACATCTTATTAAGATCTGTATATGGAGATCTATTAAGTAAGTAATATAACATTTTATTCATGGCGCTTGTAATATTTCATATTAAATTTTCTTACTTATTTGCTTTCAGTATACTTAAATGGATAATGTATTTTAATGCTTGTATTAGCAGCAAAGTTTGAATCAGCCGTAACTTGAATATGCAAGCAATTTTAAACCACACGCAATAACATGGACTCGACTCCCAGTACTTCTAGTTTTCAATCCATCTATTCAATTAAAGAAACACGTAATTACCTGTTTAACATCAGCAAATCATTCAGCTCTCTCATTTAGACCGTTGTTGCCATGTTCCCGCAGATTATAGCTTTTACGTGCTAATTTTTCTGTATAACAATCTACTAAAACCTGTCTTTTATAGTTCATAGAATTGTGACAGAACAACATGGCGATTCAATGAAATGTCTTTTTTTATAATTGTGCGTGTGAATGCGTTATACTAGATCAACAAATTCTAGTTAGTCATTTTGCTGACCAGAGGTCGTGGATTCGTCTCATGTAAGACGAATTTTAAAAGTTGAAGCCTCTGTTTTTATAGACACTATTTCCCAAAATCTATCCCCATTTTTGCCTCTATGATGACGACATACAAGGTTACCTAACTGCCCCACTGACATACGTCCCGACACGTCGCATGTGAGTATAATCAGTGCATTAAGCAATTAAAACTTAGTATTAATAACCGTCCTTCGACCCAGTTTGTTGATTTTAATGTTATTCAGTACTACTGACGACATTAGGTTATCATTGACTCGTCCTACCCAGATTTATCTATGGAAAAATTAAACAGACTAGAATAGTTAAAAAAATTATGTATTCGCTTTACCTACAGTCTTTGTAAATTTGATTTCGTTTCTGATCATCCTCGTCAGTTTGAATGCTGCAACTTCCGTATGCTTCCTCTATTCAATCATCTCCCAACCTCTCCCTCTGCCACATTTAAGAGATCGTTTTAGTTTCCTAGATTGCGATTATCACCTAAGCCTTACCTTAACTTAGGTTTTATAGCGAAAATGAACTTAATTTGAACAAAACTTGTATTATCAATTCTATTCCAATTTCTTTACAGAGATCTGCGATCCGAATAGAGGATGATATTCTAAACAATTTAAGTTGATGTAAAAGTTTTTAAAAATCGTCGTTGTGTTGTAAGGAGTGTTTATTTTTTATTTTAGAACAGTTGTTTCTCCTTAGCCGTTTATGTCTATATTATTAAAATATTAATTTTATGAAATATATGTATGCCTATAATATTATTTGTAAATTACTGTTAAGAGTAAACAAAATATAGAGTTACTATATGTATGTACCTACATGTATATAAAATATTATTTATAGCTCATTATCATTATATTGTAATATATTTTTAATAAATTATTTGCACTGTAACGTAATTCCTCTTTTTGTTATAATTAGTCTTTTATTTATCAAAGGAAAAATGTAAAAAACTGCCTGAAGCAATAAGACCTTTGCATACATTTTATAGAAAATATACAAATAAATATAGATCTAACTCCTATTTTATTTTATTATTTCGTGTTCTTTCTTTTGTCCAATAAAGAAAATTCTATTCTATTCTATTATTTATTTATATATATTGAGAAATACTATACATTATTTTACCACAGTTTCTCCTCATTCTCATATTAGTTGTAAATAATTTATTGTTCATCTGAATCTTGGAACTTCTATTCTATTTCTCTATTCGTCTCTGTCTTCTCTATCGGACAATATTAGATCAGAACCAATAACGAAAAACAGCTTTATATATATAATAAAATCCTTGATTTTATTATATATATAAAGCTGTTTTAATATAGTAAATATTATCAAGTTGAAGATCATACAAAAAGACAAACAGAATATAATGTAGAAATTTCTGGTGGCCGCGGATCATTTTTGGTACGTGGTCCAAAACTGGGGCAGAAATTCGTAAAAAGTATTAGAAAGAGCTTTTGTTGATCAAAAATCAAACACATACATAATAATAATAAATTTTTATTTGGAACTAAAAGAATTTATTATTTATTATTATTATTATACAATAATAGGAAATTTTCAATTAAATAATAATACCTCTATATACGATCAGGTTATGGAAGTAGTTATTTTTATTACTATTTAAGACGATGCTGAAAGGTTAATTGTGTAATAGTTTTGTCGATTATTAATTTAACATTTAGATCTCTTCCCAGATTTAGAAAGCATTTTCACAATTTTACGACATATTTTAAAATTATAAGTTGAACTAGTTTCATTAGAAACCACCGGCTTGTTATTTATGTATATTAAATTATGAAGCTGTTAACAGAGAAAGTAATTACAATTTTAATTGCTCAAGTATTGTAGTAATTAGTTGTTATAATTTGATATAAGTTGATGTGCTAATTGGATGGATAGATGACTTAATTATGGCAAGAAAAATTATGATTTAAGAAGTTTAAATGAGATTAAATAATGAACAAATTTCTTGATAGGATAGTAATTTCAGAATCACTAATATACATAAATTAAAAATGATAAATGAACTTTCATATTTAAGACATCACTTCTTATAATCACCAATAAGCTTTCCTCACAAATTATACAGGATGTCACACAAATGTCTTTGTAGGATTCCGTACCTTAGAAGAAAAAACGGAACACTTTTAGAAAACTTTGTTGTACGTCTTTCAACAGCATTTATCTCGAGATAGCATTAATTGAAATTAATATCAAATATTCAGGTCTATGGTCCCCTGGAGCGCAAAAACAATCAAGTTTCTATAGATTACTTACCTTGGACCTACAAACATGAAATTTGGCAAGAAGGCAAAAATCCAAAACATGAAAAATTCTAAATATTTCATACTAAAAACCCCTTACAATTCTCTAACTGTAGTTAATTTTATAAGAAATGCATTAAGAATTAAGTTTGTAAAATTTTATAAATTGTACTTCCCGTTGCCATACAATACTGAAATCAGTACGGAGTCTCCACATGAGAATCCGACTTACATTTGGCCAGTTTTTTCACTCTAATGAATCATCTCTAACTACTTTTACTAAAAAGACATCAGATATTTAATTTTTTAAAAATAATTATTTTAAATATATTTGTACCGCTTTAATGTTAGTAAAGAACTACATGTCGATGTCGATATTTAATTCAGTAATGTTTATTACAATTATTTTTTAAGTAAAATAAAAGTAGCTACTAGCCGTGAATTACCGTTAAAGATAAATTCTGATATAACAAGGAATTTATATAGTTTTTTTTCAATTTTGAAGTGTACGCACGTCCGAATGTCCGTTACATTCGGATCACGCGATATAAGGCTGGCTGCGTTCGACAAAAAACGACATGTTCTGCGATAACATATAGTATTGTTGTTGTTTTGAACGTCTTACGAGGCAGATCGTTGATAGTAACTCGTAATCGATTCAAATTAACATTACTATTATTATTTTCAAATTTACAGTTACAATATACATTTTTAACAATTTTTTAAGTGTTATTCCACACACAGGATAGAAAAATATTTTTTTTGACAATTAAAAAAATATAATAATATGGTACATTTAAATTTATCTATATCTATATGTCTTCTCAAAAATTATAATATGCAAGTTTATTTTCTTTTCCTTATATGTTTCTAGATTTTTCCAGATATGTAAACGTCTCGTCTCGTCTCTCTACATGAAAACATTACATACGTCGTTGCATACGCCGTAGGCGCTGGTAGTTGGACAAGTCCCAACTGCGCCACAAAGGCAAATGAATAAAAATGAAATATTTCTAAACTATACAAGTTTCTTTGACAAGTGATTTTTTTATGTCGTCTTAAAGAGTGAAATGGGGTGTTATAAAAAATTTATGTAGTAGACGTAGTGGTAGACGTTGATCACCCGATGATAATATATCAGTGTGACAACACTTTGACAATTTCATCAAAACGTAAAAGATGCAAGCAGTAAAATTATTAAGAAATAAATTATGAACTTGATTCGCTAATTTTATATAAAATTTTATATCAAAAATAAAAAATAAAATTCAAAGAAATGTGTAGTGTGTGTGAACACGGTTAACAGAAATAGACGAATGAGTAAATGGTGATGACATGAAGCTGAATTATATGTTTTAAAACATGTAATTCAGCTTTTACATTATAAAAAGTAAAGACGAATAAAATATTCAGCATATAGCATAGTCTTCTTACATCTTATTATACCAGGACTCAAAAAATCTTACTAAATGTATAATTTTTTAAGATCCTTGTACGTGAGATGTACAAATTCATAGGTTTTCTCCTAATCTTAATCTAGATTGGTTGGTGTTGGTTTGATTCAAAGTAGATGTAAAAAGTTTTTGTTATGGAAAAGACAAAACAAACGCACGGCGCACTTCACGGTAAGCAAACAGTCACACAGATCACCTCCCCATGATAAATGAAGTAAAAAACGCACAGCTTAATCTTAAAAAATTAAGTCCTTATTGCTTCGAACGACTCTACATTGTATGTGATCAAATGGTGCAAGCTGATACTGGGGCGCACTAGCCCCTCTGGGCTAGTGCGCCCCAGTATCAGTTTAGATAAGAACAATACTATATATGAGGCCGAACCTGGGTCCTATACAATCTATATAGTGGCGTAAAATAGGTACTATCTCTCTTTGCCAGCTGAGTGTAATACTCAGTTTCTTTGACGCCAACTTGGCCCTTCTGCCCAGATTTCGTGATACTAGCGAGTCTACTACGCTGATTTTCTTACTCTTCTCCTCTATCCAATTTTCTTACACCCCATAAAGAAATAAAGAAACATTCCTAAGTGATGCTTCATTATCGGAGACAAATTTATTTCGGCAAGGGTCCATGTTTTCACAAAAAGATCTGCGCTCCCGAAGGCTGGAAATTTGCAAGGAGCGTTCCTCGCTAGACTCAATCCTTTCGGCTCGAAGGTCTTTGCCATGTCCAGACTAACTACCAGGCCCAATCCAATGCTTTCAATATGGTGGATTTGGTAAAATAATACATCACTACTGGAGTGACTTTGGAGCAAAGCATGTGGAAGGTCATTAATCAATTGATACCTTTGCAAAGTACTTTAATATAAAAAAAAACAATAATATGTTTATAAAATATGCCTGTTTAAGGAAGTAAGTACCAACTTCAGAACTTAGTCTTGGGTTTTCACAAAACCCATGATACAAATCCATCAAACTAACGTCGCACTAATACACAACTTTCATAACTATATCACTTAATGTACCACAATGACGATTTATTTTAAATTAGGACTCACATATATGTCATGTCAGAGCCTATTATTTACAAAGTCTAAAATGACATGGTACATTCTATAATTATGTATATCTAATGTTTGTTAAATTGATGTCCGTATTTCAATGGAGTAAGATTCATATTAGCGTGAACGCATAACACGCTTGGGGTAAGCTTATCTTTCTATACATCAGTTTCAAAACGGACACTTAAAAATACTATTTTTATACTAGTTGCCATCGATTAAAAAGAATCATTAAGGACGGGACTATTATATAAGCACAACTTATACATCCTGTCTTTGCTGACAAAACTGAACTTTGTTTTACTTTAACTTAAAATGTAGAAAATATAATGAATATTAAGAATGATATAAATTTTAACTTTCTGTGTATTCTTATTGTACTTGATGGTAGAGTTTTAAATCAGAAAAAAAAACAAGTGTTTTATAGTTATCTTTAGGTTGTTACACTGATAAAGGCAATTTAATAAAGGTATGATATTAAAATTATAAAGATATTATAAATATGTTAAGCAAATTAATATATTATACAGATGTAAAAAGAAAGACATGGAGCTGAAAATACACGAGCAAAAAGAGATTGAGCAAGTACAAAGATTAGGACCAAAATTTTTTAGAAAATGATAAAATTCTTATTTAAATAAAAAAAATATATAGGATATAACATTGTATTATTTTTTTTTTATTATTTTATCAGTCTGATATATTGGAGGGCGAAGACTGCCTGCCAAGTTTACTCCAAAACACAGCCAAGTAAAGATCATGAGTCTTCACAAGCCTCAGCAATTAAGCCATAACACACAACTGTATGGGCACCATGCCATAGTCAGGCTTGGATAAATCGCTGGTGTTGTTGGTCAGTCTACAAGCTGTTATATAACTTAGTGTATTCTAGAATAAAGTGGATGAAAATTGGATAAATTTAACAAATTAATATAGAGCTCATACATATTTTCTTTTCTAATATGAAACTTATTTTTTTACTAATACTTTACATTTCCCTTGAAGTTAGATAAACTGGTTTTAATAATTTTGTGCAGGTTGTAGAATAACAACAAAAAAATTAAGGCAACCAATAATATTATAATAGAAAGGACATTTGTAAATTGGGAAAATTTATATTAAGACACCTCTATTGAATTCAATCTCATTACACGACTATTAATATTTTTTTAATTAAAATCACAAGAATTTCAAGATTTCTTTTTACTCGTTTTTATTTTATATATCCTTTTTATTAAAGTTTTTTTTTTAGTTTATGCAAGTTTTACGCAAAAAAGGCAGTCGTGTCCACTGATAAGAGATTTGAGAAATCATAAAAAATCCATTTGCTAAAGGTGAGTACTACTAATGAGGCCAAAATAAGGGTTAAAGATTTTTATGAAATTAAATAATTGATTAATTTAAAACCTTGAATTAAAAACTCAATACTTGTTACTTTATAGGAATATATTTTAATATATTCTCCTTCCATATTGGTATTGCACTCGTTTATGATATATCTTTTTACATAATGAAGTAACCATAAAAATATTAATTAATAATATCATTTTATTTTATTTTTGAAGACGTTAGTGTGGGTCAGACAGGTTTATGGTACATTATTTTATTTTTTAATGAAGCATATGAACATGAGGCCACCGTGGTGCAGGGGCACAAGTGTGCGACTGTAAGCGCGACAGTGGGTTCGATTCCCACTCCATTAAATGATATATTCGGCATAAAACGGGGGACGGAAATGTCTTAATGGGAACAAATGTCTTAACACTATGTTCCCAGGTTCCTTCATATAAAAAATATGAACATGCAGTGTAGGTATATCAAAAGCTTTATAACTGAAATGTAGTATGTCAAAAGGGACCTAAGCTTCAGCTATGTCAACAAATAGGTATCTCTCTTCACATCACTACGAAGATTAAATTGATTCAATACTTTGTGATATTTACTTAATCAGTCTAATGTGTTATATGTGTAGCGTTTCTGGAGAAGAATTAATTGCCATATGCATTTATATCATTCGTATGCATTTATAATTTTTTTTAGCTTCACTCTGTAATCTGCACATAGCAGGGTAGGCAGACGGAACCTGGGAACCTAGTGTTAAGATACACCCCACCCACTTTTTCCCCACTTATTTTTGTTTTAGCGTGCTGAGTGACGGAACTTAACGCCGCGCTTTGGCATGCATTTATATCATATTTAATTACATATAAGTTGTACATATAAGTAGGTACATATAAGTTGTAAATTTGAAAAACATTAAAATGTATGAACATTTTAAACTAAGTACAGAACTAACTGCAGTTTTTGGTAAATTTAAATTCATCAAACAGTTTGCATCCCACTTACTGTTCTTGTTAATACTATCTACTCTTCACAACTTCTTCTACCAGGATATCAGTTACTAATAGATAGAATGTTATATCTAATTTTATAATAATTATCTTTTAACGTAGACAAAAAAATTAAATTTATTGTTTAGCCGGTTCATAAGATGTATAAAATTGTGAATCCAGATATAATTTCAGATCCAGATTTGGTTTAATGGGTAAATCAGCCTGTATCAATTCGTCGTGCTGCCCTTCCGGGTTTCTCGATTGCCGCCGATTGGGCTGTTATCGATAAAACTGATTGATTTAGATATTTTTAATTTTCATAAATTATTCAAACGAAGGGATAAAAAAAATATATTTCCTTATCTATTAATTGTACGGTTTTGACATTAGCTTGGGCACGCGTAAGTCGTACTTAGAAACTTTAAAGATTTTTTATTTATTTTTTTAATTCAGTTGTTTCTTTTCCAGATTTAAAGCGTCCCTACCTCATTTAGTTTTGTTGTAAAAATAAATTTAAAAAAAAATCTGAGATACACTTAATTACAAAGACAATTTGAGGTATCCAATAAGAAATATTATCGTCATATTTTAGCCTGGAGTTTTATTTTGTTGTAGAAGTTTTTATTACTTTTTGTTTTTTTTTTATTGTTTCATTAGGTAAATGTGGATTAACTAATTAGGTACAAGCTTTTAAATTGTTGTGCAAAAATTTAACAAATGATTTAAATTAAATGACATACTAAATAATATTATTGAATATAAAAAATATACACAGATTAAAAAGGATTTTTACTGGACCCATAAGATCAAAAAAATTATTATACCAAATTAGTACTACAGTTTATATATTTTCTAAAACATATAAATTTCATGCCATTAAAAGATGCTTTGTATTATTTTTATTTATATTCATTTTTTACTTAACTAATGTTAAATCATAATGTTTACACTCAAAATAGAAATTAAATCATCGCAAAAAGAAACACATAAAATTTTAATTTAATTATGACGATATCATTGGCTTAAAAACAAGTTGATAATTTAATAATATCATAGAGTTCCAGAACTTCTAATATAGAATCCAATTTAGTTCCCGTACAATTTAACTAACACAAAATCAAGTCCACTATCCGTAGTTTCAGTCTACGAATATCATGTCACTGTAATCTATCTATAGATAGACAAAGCTTGTTATACCTCGTAGATAAATACTTTACTTTTACCGCGTTGCGACACGGTTAAAGAGATTGTGTGGTTAAATTTAGCACATTAGCCCACTCTTGTATTTTATTATTAACTTTATATATATCAAAACGTAAAGATCTGAAGTTTCTTTGTAAAAAAAAATATGAATAAATTGACAGCAATAACATGTATGGTATGTTATGTGACTTACGTCTTGTTGATTAAAGAAGTCATCGTGGGTTTCTTCATTGGGGCACATGTCTTGCAACAAGGGAGTCACGTGGCGCTCCCAATCATCCATCATGTTGTAACTCATGTCACAGCAAAAGTTTACACATTATCACATTCGCGCCAAAACCGTATCGAGGAAAAGTGGTGAGAGGATAGACGGTCGCGGGTTCCCGGCCGCACGTTAACGCGACCGGAACAGCAGTGAGCGATCTACGCCCTCCGTGTTGCCGCCTCGCGTGTGTCCCTCTCGCACCACCGGGGAGGGCATCTCGCCGTCCCTCTCACATTCACGCCCCCATTGGGCGGCTTTCCCACAATGGCGTTGCTGACATGATCTTCGACCATGTTCAAATATTTTTGGATTTTCCGGAAAAACTTTTATCGTAAGTTTTTTTTTTGTTTGTTTTGGCTTTCGATAGTGATTGCTGTTTAATTATAGTTGATTGAACTTTGAATTTTTTTTAATGTGTACATTTTTCATAAATTATATTTATATATATTTTATTTTGCTATTAAATTACGATTTATTAAAGGTCCTCTACGTTAGTATTTTTATTTGTTTATTAAGCCAAATTATTTTATTTCTAACTTAGTATCATGTAATTTGGGTAAGAAATATATTTTAAATGATATATTAAAGCAAATAGATTTAATCCTTCCCTTATAAATTAAAACGTATAAGATTAATAATTATTTTTTTACAATATATACAATCAAATTTTATCAAGAGCTTTCACTTACATCTTAATTATGAGACAAAAAGAATATATATACAATATTTTTTAAATATGAAAAATACTTTTAGACTGGTCAAGTTAGCTATTAAAATAGCGATCACATCACAAAACAGTATCAGAGCTGATTTTTTTTAAACTAACATACATCTAATATATGAACAATATATTAGATGTATGTTAGAATATTTCAGTGTTTTTTTTCTCTCGGAGATAGTAAGTTAGGTAGGAGCGCGAGTAGGAATGCCCACCGAGGGATCCGTACAAAAATTGGAGGTCTTTTATGAAATTCAAGCTTTGCTTAGCCAGAACCCTTTCATCTAATACCTCACTTGAACTAGCGGTTTTAATAATAAATTTTTGTCCCCCTTTTAAGGTAATTATTTTTTAGGAATTAATCACAAATATATAGTTTTCATATCTTTTCCTGAACTAATACTACCTGTAGATGCTTGATGCCAAATTTCTAAGTTCTAGGTCAACCGGAAGTACTCTATTAATTTTGATTCCCTTTATCCTGTCGAAATACGCGTTTTTTTGCGTCTTCTGAATGATGAATCTGAGTAAATAATTTAAATATTAACTCGATATCTCCAACTGTTTCTGAGAGAAAGGCTCTTGACAGACAGACATAAGAACGGACAACAAAGTGATCTTATAAGAGTTCCTTTTTTCCTTAAAAGGTACAGAACCCTAAAAGAGTACACAGAGTGTTTGATCATAAAATTATCTACAAAAAAAAATCTGTGCTAAACTTATTTAACAGATTTTTTAATGATGCAGAAAGAAAACATTAGGTAATTCAGTTTCACTTATTTATTTTCAATCATTTTACTTGCACTCTTTTTGGTTATGGTTAATTAAATATCGCTTCAAACATTTTTGGAAATCAAAAAATAATATATGTGCTTTACATAAATATTCATTATTAATTTGTTTTTAAAAATATTTTAAGCACACACGTTTCTATTTAAGCTATGCTTTTAGCAATGAAAGCCATAAGTCGCGGTCTGATGAAAAAATTATGACGTTTTACAAAATAAAACAGTCTGTTAACCAATTCCTAATCACAATTTCTTTGTTTATTGTACGTTTCTAATGATAAAATTAATAAATATCTTTTGGAAATTAGGTACAATCAGCAAAAAAAAATCTGACTGTATCTTATAAATAATAGTTTATAGTTTTGTCCTAAACCTGTACCTAATACTTTTTACAAGAAGTTAACTTATACATAAATTAACAAAATATTTTTATTAAGTTTAGACTTAAAAAAAATAACTAAAATACCAATATAACTATAGAAATAAGAATTTGGTATGAGAATATTATCGTTATACGAATTCGGGCTGTACAAGCTTCGTTACTTTCAAACACATCACAGGTACCTACAATAAACAACACCTTATTTAAGTTCATAATTAGCCGAAGCGCATGATATAGTTAAACGCTTAGTTTGGAGCTTTACAAGCTGCCAATTAAAAGTTAAATGCTTGATTCTTGTTCCACTCCGTTACTAGTAAGTTGCTAACCTGAAAGTTTAGGGAAGTGGAGATAGAAATCTTGTGGGTCAAAAATAACGGACTTAAAATTGAGATTGAGATAATTCAATGATATGTATATTTCTATCCATCATGACCGTCTAGCCAAGACAACGATTTTACAATATAAAATTTAAATTATTTTTTGTTTTTAGAAGTACCTAATACATTTCTTAAATCTAGTTTCGTATCTTTTTTTAAATTTATATATAACCTATATCAATAACATATAACCTATATCAATAACATATAACCTATATCAATAATAAATATTATTAACTTGTATCAATATAATTTATCTACCAAGTAGAGGGTGACTAGGAAGTAGGAAAGAATTTGAATTTGGCGCCATTTTGTCCAGTGACAGTTGACAGTTCGTTTCAATCAGGTGCATGCTCTGCTCTAGTTTATTCGTGATTTTTTTCCCATTAGTAACCTGATTATGTACCCTTATTGTTTTGTGGTGTTTATTTTTTTAATGCAGTACACGACAAATGTATCCAAGTAATAAGAACTGGCGCGAACCTTCACAGAAAGTTTTTTCCTAGTTTTGAGATGAAATTGACGACTTTTAGTTGCAGCAAATAAGTAGTCAGCATGTCGTACATCCCGTAAAACAATTGCAGTGTTGAACTAAAAGTTTTCTCAAAAAATATCTCTGCGTGGCTTGTCAAGTTTTACGATCTTACATCGTGTGACGTACGTGAACTAACCACAAACACAACAGTTAAAGGAAGAAATTTAAAGGGTTATTATCAGGTAAATTTCATAAGGTCTTACAAAAAATAATTCTGGGCAATATAAAATATTTTGCTAAATATTCAAAGTAATAAATTTAAGAAATAAATTTATTTGGCTACACCAACTTATAAATTCCAGTCAAGAGGTATTTTCAGTTTATTCTACAATTCATACATTTCATCCACCGATTGAAAGATTAAAAAAATTTAAATTATATCTAATACAACAAACATTTTATTCTTTTCTTTACAATTATTTTATGGTCGAATTAGAAATTTTGTTAGGATTTTATTTTCTAAAAAACTACTTTAGATCCACAAATTTAAATTTACTTTTATCAATGTACCCATTTGATTTAACACATCCTAAAAGCCAAAACCACAAGCTATTTTTGGCATAATTTAGTTCCTCCTAATAATATTTTACCTAAAATAATTGTCCTTCCTGCAGCAGTGAACCAACTCTATCTTACACTACTACAGCTAAATATCTTCTACGCTTGTAATTTGGTAAATACCTACTTATTAACTCTTCACGTCCTGACCGTTATAAATTAACGTATTAAGGCATAAGCTCAATATAATTTTAAATAAATATATTATAAGTATTAAGTGCATCTTCAGACGTTTTAGAAAAATCATTTAGGTATATTGTAGTCTTTGATATGGAGATATTCCCATTATCACTTGGATATAGAAGATATCATTAAATATCCTCTAAAAGAATCGAGATTAAATACAATGATAAAACATTTGTTTGTATAAAAGACATTTTACAATATATATTTCATGTTCCCTATCTTTATCTTATGGGAAAAGTAGTTTACGAAAAAGTTTTTAGTTCAAGGCCGCTCGTGGTGCAGAGGCACAAAGTGTGACTGTAAAATCGACTGGTTGTGGGTTCGATCCCCACTCATGGAAGCGAAATATTTATTTACATTTATATTTTATTTTTTTCGCTCTGGTGTCGAGGCAAAGCGCATTGAGTTCCGCCACTCAGCACGCAATGCCTCCAGAATTCGGCGGAAAGTGGGGAACAGAGTGTCTTAACACTAGATTCCCTCTGCTTACCCTGCTGTGCGGGATACAGCGTGAAGCTGATTTTTTTTCTCTTAATTTTTTTAAATTAAATTAATAAAGTATTTTTAAACATTTTGTATAGAGTATTGAGGATATAGTCCGATAATACCTATATCATAAAATAATTGTCATAATTTTTTGGGGTTAAAGGGAAAAAGAGTGAAAAAATATATCTAAAAAACCTGTTTATTGCGTGTAAAAATGACTCCGCTAACATTAGCTGCGGTGTAACCCGCGCGGGAAGGGGTAGCGAACTCAATCGAATGCCTTAATCAAATAAAGAACATAGCTGGGGCGGATCGCCGGTTTTATTATAAGATAAATGTGGACAATCTAATAAATTACATGTGAATGTATTATATTGTATATTGTACGATAGGACAAATAATTTAGATTTTATTTTTAAATACTTAATAATGTGTGTTATTTATTAGAAATAATATTAACTTATATTTTATCACACTAATTTAATCATCCAAGTTTCAACTTTTTTAAGCTTATGTATACTTACACTATACTTTGCATAAAATATTGTAGGGGCTTAATGTTAAAACTCTTTATTTGGCGCTTTCCGCCAAAATTCAAAATATTGTTAGAACTGAAATCAGAAATCAAAATAATCCTTTTTTCGAATGGAGATCAAACCCACAACCATCCCATTGTGACTTTCGTTAACACTTTAAATTATTATATTGTTTTTTTATGAAATAAATTTTACATAAAAAATGTAAATCACGACAACGTTTTTTGTAAAATTTTATAATAAAGTATAGAAGAGACCAATTGCAGGGGCACAAGTGTGTGGTAAACGCGACTGGTTGTAGGTTCAATCCCTACTCGAGGAAATGAAATACTTATTTAAATTTATATTTAAATTTTAAAAAATTAAATTTATTTTCCTTTCGTCGTAGTGTCGATTGAAAGAGCGGTCTTGAGTACTGTCATTCAACACGCAATGCCTCTAGAATTCGGTGAAAAATGGGAGACGGACTGTCTTTACTCCAGGTTCAAAGTAGGAAACAGGTAGGAAACAGCGTGAGCTTGAAGAAAATGTATATTTTTTTTGGTTATATCTCTATAAAATTCTATAGTAAATACGACTATTTTGGTATCGAAATCGTTCGATTTCGCTTTGTTCTTAATTAGTGTATTTCATAGAAATAAATATAAAACCTAATATTTTTTTGTTGTATATTCATGATACAGAAGCTCTACTTTGTATGTTTTAATAGAAGCATGAAGAACTTAAAGTGCATACTGTATTTTTAACCGTCTGCCAAAAATACCTCCTCCAGGTTCTATTTTCGTTAACTATATATTTGTGTAGATCCCTCGATTTCTTCGTCATTTCTAAACCTATTTTGAAATTTTTTTTTTGGTTTGATAAAGCATCCCAGGTGATCCTATTGCCACTATGTCAGGACAGAATCCCAGGGAAATCAAAGAAAACCCTCAAATTTTAGAGGTACCATAACAATTATACTATTTTTCTTGCATTGATCATAAGGGAAGGGAAGTGAAAATGGTATACTTAAATAAAAACCACTCCTAATGAAAAATATATGGTTTTATTTTAGTAACTCTTATTTGAATGTGCTTATTAGGGCTCAGTCTCTAGATCTCTATTAATAAGCTATTAATCAAATCGCAAAATTAGAAGATTTTAGATTTTTCCCAAAATCTTGTTTTGCCGCGCTAAAAGCCAAAGTAAATTTGTTTATGCCTTCGAGTACATATACTTTCATTTAATGCAGTGGCGAGTTGAAATACTTCCACCCGTGCTAAGTAGTCCTATTCGACCCACCAGCACTAAGGCAGCTTAAAATACTACAACTTTACGAAAACATAATGTAAGCACGTTTTTATTGTATTGTTAGAATGACTTTGAATCCTTAGGAATTGTGAATTATGAATTCTTATTTATTTTAATTAGGAATAAACAGACAAAAATTAGGTCATCTAGATATATCTAACTAGTGTAAGAAAACTCATTTGCAGTCTCTCGTAACTCCCTGCACAATTTATCCGTTTAGCACTTTTCTCGAAGATATGTTTTTATCTTTGGGTAGCACTTGTTTTTCAGAAATGAAAATGTTACTTTTCAATTTCGCGTGTTTATTTTTTGGAAAAATTTTCTTCACTACTGTCACTATCAATGATTACTCGTTTTTATAAAATTTGTATTTTTTTTTATTGCTTGCCATTGTTGTTTATATCGAGCTAGTGTACAAACCTAAATAATGGCGCACCTACTCTATGCTGCATTCACAGTTGTTGGGATGACGGGTCGAAAGAGATTACTGCCGTCCGATGCCGGTCCGTTTTGTAGATCCTAAACTTTACGATAATACTTATAAAAATTAAAAGAAACAAAACAAAAATATAGACTAATCAAAAATGATTTATTTTACATCAAAATTAGGAAAAAAATATTACTGTAATAAAAATTTTTGCAACCCATGATAAGATTACGGGCATTGTCTGGAGGTGAGGTGAGAGGAACAAATAATTGGTGCTACTCATCAAGTAAACGAGGTTAATAGTCTCGAAGTAATTTAACAGTTCCATTTTCCTTCAACCTTCATATTCTGATTTGCTTTCTGTTTCCCTATATATATATTTACTTCTTGTAGTCATCATGTGATTATTTTTTTGGATACAATTAGGAGTTACGACACAATGCTTTAAGTATTACAGGAACTTATGAAGGCTAATTGTGTGGTGTCAAGTTATTCGGATAATCTGATGATGAAGATACAACTCCTCAACTTCTAACCGTGAGAAAAAATAAATCAAATCAGCTTCACGCTGTATCCCACACATAGGGTAGGCACAGGCAACCCAGTGTTAGGACACTCCGTTCCCCACTTTCCGCCGAGTGGCGGAATTTAACGCCGGGCTTTGCCTCGACACCAGAGCGAAGAAATGAAAATATAAATGTAAATAAATATTCCATTTCCTCGAGTGGGGATCGAACCCACAATCGGTCGATTTTACAGTCACACTTTGTGCCCCTGCGTTACGACTGGCCTCCTAACCGTTAAGTTGTATTTTTATACTTGCCAACGTTAACTTGTATATTATATGAAAATAAGTAAATATACTAAATAGGAATCTAGGTAGTTATTACTTAAAGAGCCGAAGCGCCGAGCACGGCCAACAAAAATAGCGATTTTAATAATAGTCTTTATATCAATAACAAATATTAATTTAAAATTAAAATCAAAAAGTAAAATATTTAAGTAACAGGCTTCAAAACTATACTCCATTTTAAAAAATAAACAACAACAAAAAACTACAAAACATTATATTAGGTAATTACTTCAAAGGTAAGAAAATTGAAAAATAAATAATGAACTTATAGGTACTTGTATTCTACCTATTCACTAATTAAAATTCTAAATCTATTACTTTTGGAGTCGGTACCAGGCATGAAAACTGGGTAGGTATATATAATATATTCCATTGGGATCCCACTTTTTAAAAATCAAATAAAACTTCTATTTATAATCATCACGTTAGGTTTAGGTGGAGAGAGTCTATTTGAGTATTTCTTTTGAATACCTATGTCAATTTAATAAGTAGGTAATGTATTTTTTTTTCACGTACAGGAGTACACCTGTGCAGGTTGTGATTGGTTTTGAAAACTGATAACCCAGATGTAGGACCGTAGAAAATAAAAATCAATATTTTCAGGAACACTTTCAGTTTTTCCTTATTTCTTGGATTTTTTTTTCCTTAGTAGTATATTATTTGGAGTAATCTCAACCTTTTAGTAGGTATTATGCACTTTTAGTAGTCAAATTAGATTGCAACGTGAAATTTAAGATTACGATACAAATTTCGAAACTTAACACCTCGGTATAAAGTTCATATTTAAATACACAGTCTCATCAATTTTCTATCTCTGTTATAATTTTGTGGCTATTTTCAATCAAAATTGTTATAAGGGTCGTTCATGTTATATTTTATACCTATAGTTAGGTACTTATAATATCATATTAAAAAGCAATTTTACATAAATTTTCTAATTATTTTTTAAATTACAACTTCTATCGCAAATACGTATTTGTACATTTAAATGCCCACTAATTCATCCCTTTTTTTCATGTTCAATAGAAGCTCACTGTTGAAACTTGAATCAGACACGACGAAGCTATTTTACGTTAGCTTCAATAATTCTTTGAATAAATATAAACATGTATTATGACAATAAAATAGAAATAGAAAACAACTTGCCTAGAACCATGTTATTATTATTCCCATTCTGAAATAAAAATAGAAAATCCATCTTAAATAGAACATAAAATAATCGCCTTTTTAAAATTCACGATCAAAATATTAATTAGCTACCAAAAATCTGAATATCGTGTGAAAACCAACGTGACTACATCGAAGACGTTATGTCACGACACTTCGTGCTCATGTCCTCGGCTACCAGGAATTAGCATTTTCGAGTTTCTACTCCGCACACGTGGTATTGATATGCCTGATATTCTTATTATATATCTATATAGAACGAAAAATGGTTATTAATAATAATAATAATTTATTATACTTTCTGAGAAATAAGGCGTTGACTATTTAATGCTACAGCCTCAGTTTAAGAGAAAAATTACTTGAAAAATCATCAATACTGACAGACCAAACAAATATTTAAGCAAAAAATTTTAGAAATATGACTCATATTCATAAGACGTACACCATACTCACGGACCTGCACGCTGCCGAATATATTATAAATAGTCATAAAAATATAGGTACTAAACCTACAAAAAGCTCCAATTATACACGATAAAAATCTTTTTTAAGTAAATATTATTGAAGAGAGAGACATGACTTTGGCGAAACTCCAATAAATTATTATTGGTCTTTAACTTTGAATTTTATATTGTGCTAAATAAGAATTATAAGTAGAACAGATACATAGGTACTTATCGTTTATATTTCGTGAGAATATTTTTTACTTATATATGATTTTTTAAAACTATAATTGTATATTTTATAGCAGAATTATATCCTTTTATCTATATATATAAAAGGACTTGTGCTGACTGACTGAGGTAAGACGCACGCAGAGCCGTAACCGCTGATGGTAGAAACGTGAAATTTGGGTAGATGTTTATTTTCATATTCTGGACATCCACTAAGAAGGGATTTTGAAAAATTTTAACCCTAAAGGGATGAAATGGGGGTTGAAAGTTTGTATGGAAAAAAAATTTAATCTGTACCGATTTTTATAAAATTTGAAATTCAGACTCTTAAAAATATTTAATTGAACACGTGTTTCATGGTTTTTAAGAATTCACCCTCTAAGGGTTCAAATAAAGGGTTGAAAGTTAATATGGAAAAATCTTTAAATTGTCACCGATTTTTATAAAAATTTAAATTCAGACTGTTCGAACACGTGTTCCGTGGTTTTTTTTAGAACTCACTCCTAATCAGCGGGCGAAGCCGCGCGCGCCCTCTAGTTTAAACTAAAAATATAGAGTATTCAATTAAATAAGGACTTAAAAGCAAAACGGCGTCATTTACTTAAATTGTCTTTATTTTAATGAAATGTCAAAATTGGAAAAGAAAAAACCTAAAAATCTATTATATTTTGTTATTAAATCTTTTATAGATATAATATAGGTATTACCTATGCACGTGATTTATAACTACAAAATATTGCTAAAGTGTTCCGTTTTTCACTAGAAATACTTAAATCATAAGTACAATTCGCATAATGTTTAGAAATCACTACATCTATTTAGTAAGTTATTTTTATAAAATATTACACTCATATATTTAAATTATCATAATATTTTACACCATTCGAATTTAACAATTTATTTAATAGAACATTTATACACAATATATGTATTAAGGTTCGTGCTATCATTACGTGGAACGGAACGCTCTTAGTTTACGAATGCGTTGTTTTGACGTTTACAGTTTCTCTGACAAAGTTTTTATATCGTTTACTGTGATTCATGTGAACTAAAAATGTCTCCTCCGGCTGAATTGAGTTTTGATGAAATACTTAAATTTATGTTGGCCCATAATGGCAAAGTCACTAACTATGAATTAGTTAAACATTTCAAAATATTTTTAATGAACCCCGATATGAGAGGTAAGTAACTTTGTATTATTATCATTCCTTTAACTTTCATAGAGGTTATACAAATATCAAACTTATTTTAATAGAAATAAAGTATATCATATAAGAGAGTTGTAAATATCCAAGGTTGGATATTTACTACTCTCTTCTAAACCTTGATATGAAATCACTGAAAACTGTTTTAGATGAAGCAAGAAATACATTCAAAAAGCATGTTAATGCATTGGCTATTATTAAAAACCAAAATAATGAAAAATGGTTAATTTTAAAAAAGAAATATATGAATAGCACTGAAAAAGAGAATGAAAGTACAGAAAATAAAGTGGCTGAGCCAAGTTTGCCTGAAAATATTGTAGAACCTGAAGCTGTCACTCAACCACCATATCGTCCTCCACCTCCACTGCAGTTAAATCAAGATTTCAATATTATTTCAAGTATCATTCAAGATTCTACACCAAACAGTCTACCTGTCAGTCCTTCGCCGAAATCTCCGGTTGATCTTCCCCTGAGTGAAAGTAAAGAAAGTTTAACTCTTAGTGAAGAAACACCACCTAAAGTTCATCCGAGAAGAAAATCAACTGAAAAGATGTTTGCTGAGAAGAGATCAAGTATACCTAATTTAAACTTAGGACACCGTACATCAATCCCTAACCAACCAGAACCAGAACCTAATGAAACTTTAATATCGTCAAGAAGTGAAAGTATGTTAAGTGAAAATGAACAAAAAATTTCAGTCAAAGAAAGAAAGCAAATGTTCAACAGAATGGCATCAGAAAGTGATGTCATCAAGTCACAAAAACTCAGCTTTAATTCCTCGGTAAGTAAACACCATATACTTTGTGCACGGTAGAAGCAGATGCAAGAGGTATTACAGCGAAGTCTCTTGTAAAGTGCAGCTGTAGAGCTTGAATTAGGAGATCTCGGCTTGTTTAGAACGATTAATGCATTTCTAAATTGTACCTTGAAGGCAACAACAGTAGAATGATATCAAATTTGTTATCGGTATAAAGAGGAGCTCAGTCAGTGGTGGTAAAACCTACACTTGGATTGCAAATCCCCTGCTCTGAGATCCTCACACTCCCACTACCTGTGGTGAATAAATGAAATGTACTTAGCAAAGTAATTTTAGTTAGTAAGTTGTTGCATTCAAACTACATATACTTTAAATATACATTTATTTATTTTTTTAAATATAATATTATCTATTTAAAAAATGTAAGTATTTATTCACCACTCAAAGGAATGAATTATTTTCATTTCCCTGCTCAGATAACAATAAAAAATATTAAATTCTGCTACATAACATACAATATCTCAAAAATTGGGAGATAGTTGGGAAACGGAGTGTCTTAACACTGGGTATCCTTGGCCTTATGTGGAATACAACATGAAGCAAAAAAATTAAAAAAGGTATTATTATGTATCATTTATATTTTTCATATTTTAAACTATAAATATATATATATATATATATATATTAAAGATGGTAAATATTTTATACAATAAATATGACTTTCAATGATGTCTAATATATCTAAAAATAAATAATATTAAAGAAATAGATATAATATAGAAATAGAAAAGATAATAATAGAAATAATATTAGATAATATTAAAAGGAATATATAATATATAAATAAATATTTAGCATAAAATAAATATCACTTATAAAAATTAATACATATTTTTTAGTAACTTCAAATAAGTACAGAATATTTTCAAAAAAAATGTTTTTGAATTAAAAATGTCATTGATAAAAAATATTTTTGGTGAATGTTATAACCACTCAATTAGATATTGTTTTCTTTTATAAATATGCTATCCTTTTATGAACATCAGGTAATCAGAGCTCAGTAGGACAGTGTCTTACTGTAAACACAATGGTTGGGACATGAGGCTTAGAACGAAATTTAGGGTAATAATTTAATTTTATTTCTGCGTTTTGGCAAAACATAGTGTGTTGTTGAGTTTTAGATCAGGAGCAGGGAATAGAATGCCTTAAAACTAGGTTAAATAGTGAACTTATATGAACATAGAATGACAAAGTAATTTGATCGTATTCTTATATGGTTCAGATATTATTGCCCACATTGTTCTTAAATAACATAAGCAATGATTATTTTGCCTTTTACTGCTTTGTCTGTAAATCTAAACTGCAATTATAAAAAATAATGTTTTAGCTTTTGTCTAATATCAAAGATTTTCTATTCTAATATACAAAATGGATTTAACTCGAAATTTCTATTTCAAAATATTCAATAAATTATATAACATAGTGTAAATTTGTGATTTAAAACAAATTGATCATCGATTTTCGATGAACATCGATGTTAGCAGTTAAAATATCGATGTTTTAACATCGATGTTGCATTAACTAAAACATCCTAACATCGATATCAGCAGAGACATATAATCAATGTTTAATCGCGTACACGTGGTTTTAAAATTATTACTTTTATAGTCAAATGTCAATTTATTTAAAAAAGATATGGCCTCAAATCACTATATATCGCAAAAAAAGCTTATTTTGACACTATAAAGGGAATCAAAATTAATAAGATTCTTATATACAGGCATCTACAGGTACTAACAAGCTTAGGAAAAAATCTAAAAACTATACATTTGTGATTAAATCCTAAAAATAATAGCCTTATATATAGGGTGGGGCAAAATTCGATTTTAAAGTCTCTAAGTTCAAGTGAAATATCAGATGAAAGGGCTCTGGCTAAGCTAAGCTTGAATTTCAGAAAAAGGTCGAGACCTCTAATTTTTGTACGGAACCCTTGGTAGGCGAGCACGACTCGCGCTTGTCCAGTTTTTGTTATTTATTGATGACGTTATATGCAAAAAAATATCGATGTTGGCTGACATGGATGTTGGCTAACATCCATAACATAGATGATTTTCTTCCGATTTTTATCGAAAATCTATGTTTTTCTAACATCGAGCATCCCTACCTCTGCCTATCCTGATACAGCGTAAAGCTGTATATAGATTTCTATATATAGCTTTAGAGACAGATGATGTATTTACATCATCTGTCAAAATTTCATCTGGGACTATCACGGTTCATGAAATACAACCTGGTGGCAGACAGACAGACTGCGGAATCTTAGTAATAGATTTTACGCTTTGGGTACGAAAGCCTTGACTAACTTGAGGTTAAAGATTTTAATACGATCGAATTGGAATTCCAAACTTGTAAATATTTTCAAACAAAATTAAATTATATATAGACTTTAAAAAAAAAACGTTAAAATTACCCTAATTCCACATAAAAAATACTTCTCAATTCAAAAATAATAAATACTTTTGAAACTTACTAATAACCCTTTCTAAAAGTCAAGATGTTTCTAATCGCCATTTTAATTGGGCCCCTTGTTACTTACTATTTACTTACCTAATTATTACCCAAGTTGAGTAGTAATTATATAAATTTCGGACCTCAACGAAGGGTCGAGACACCTGTTGGCCGGCTGTAGTTAAACAATTTAAACTCTAACTATGTGATAAGTGACATCGTCGCGATAAACTTTGTTAGTTTTACGATTCTTTGTATGTAATAAAGGTAATGGAAATTTTGATAGTTTTAGGGTTTTCTATTCGATATTCTATAGATTATTATATTATATTGTAACTGTTAGGAAGGTATGAAGTGAAATGAATGAAATAATATTACATGCTTCTTGTATCCAGAGAGAGAGTTTGTTCTGAGAAACGGGACACACATTTTACCAAATTGGATGTGTCTTTGAAACTGTGGACTTTGAGAAAAAATGTTTTAGATGGTTTTAGACATATAATGTAAATTTTAAAGACTTGTACAGACCCCGCATCATTTAATACAAAAAATTGTCCCAGTTTATCTGTGGATTTTCTAAGAGCTTCCGAATAAAGTGGCTATAACGCTATATGTTATACATATAGACAGACGTGTTGAATATATGGATTCCTTTTCTTGCCATGCAGCTAGTAAATCCTTACATACTATTCTTTGTTATGTTAATTGACCTTACCTACATTAAATAGTGTTTTGTCTGCCACGTTAACTCATTTTTTTTTGTTTTTGTCAAAGAGTTTACGTAATTTAACATCCCGGATGTATCCATGCTGAATACATCTACCTATACATAGAATAAACTTACTTTTGACTATTTACACCTACAATTAATGAGAAGACAAGTAACTCCTAAAACTAGGAACGCGATAAAAAATAATACTTTTGTATTGCATACTAAATAATAAACAAACCAGTTCTCAAGATTACCGCGCACAAACAAACTACCGCACAGTTCCTCCTCATATGACTCTTAATTGAACTAATTTTGATAATAATAATAGCGTACCCATTATTTTAATATGCACTATTTTCAAGCCATTCTCAATATTTTTGCTCAACCGCTTGCAGGTATTTTAAAATAAACTTGTGTATTGACCTGCGTGTAATCTATAATTACGTGGATAGTGCAATTATTATAAGCTACATAATAATGTGTACACGTTGACACGATTCACATTAGCCGTCTACAAACGAATCGTTAGCGGGACCCTTATAAATATTTAATATTCCAAATAAACAATTGGAAAGGGCAAGTAAATTATTAAAATAAAACTATGAATGCCCTTATCTCGTCTAATAAAACTCTTTTGAATAATAAAATGTTGCGCAGTTCGTAAGCGTTGCCCAGTCGACACCTGGCGCTAATTGAATTGTAAAACCTTTGTCATAACCCTTCGGCGGTAGAAATGACGTGAATTTGATCATTATCGATTCATTTTTAGTGATCGGATACCGGTTGAGCCAAATCGATAAGTGGCCCGACACCCCGGAAGTTCGAGTTATCAAAAATGAACAGTTTTAATTATTACACTCTAGGTAAAGGACACTAATTAAATGGAAAACAGAATCTTACACAATGTTTACGGTAAGAATATATTTTATTAATTTGTTTTATGAACCCTATGTATTTTAAAAATTTTGTAGTTAATAATATGACCCTTAGGTAAATAAAACCCTTAGTAAAGTAAAAAAATAATAAATTAGTAATAGTACAAGATTGTTAGTGTCACTGACACCAACTTCATTCTCTTTATTTGCCATTTATTTAACATTCCAAAAATCGGCTTAGGCAAAAGACTATAAATATTAATGTTGTCAGATTATTTCTTTCACGCGGCAAACTCGCATCAAGACGGGCGAATTAAAGAGGATAGTTGCTAAATCGTTGACAGCTTGCCTTTCTGACTCTTATACCATTTACAGATGTAGACCCCCTACCACTAACTGGATTCTTTTAAATGCTAACAGTAAAAAAATAAAATCTTGAATAGGTCTCAATACAATTTGGCTTTCGAGAAAACTTTGGCTCCAACGAAAAAATGTCTTAAAAGGACTAAGAAACCTTTTAAAATGTTAAAGGAAATGTCCAAAATAAAAGATTCCGATATGCCCAGCATGTATTATAATTAACCTCCCCAAACAAAAGAGTGCTCCGGATGGTATCCATATGCTCTATGCAGGTGAAAAAACAATTAAACAAGTAAACTATTTGTCTTCAGGTTATATGTACGTGAAATTAAAATATGACATAAAAAGGCGTATCTTCCGATTGTGTTTAGAAGTTTAATATTTTCAGTGCTCCAAGAAATTATAGATTTGAAAATTTAATATTAAATACAGCTTAATACATCCATGCGATCTTGGGAAAAAAATTGACGAACAGACAAACAGCCGGACAACAAAGTGATCCTGTATGCTTTAATTTAAATTTATCATGGAATGTATAAATAATTTATTTATTAAAATTTTGTGTTTACGCGATAGCATATAAATCGTTATATCAGTCAATACCTACCTATCCTTTAGCTTCTCGCGGTATCTGGCACATAGCAAGGTAGGCAAAGCGAACCTGGGGACCTAGTGTTAACGCTCCGTTCTCATTAGGACACTTCCGTTCCCTCACTTCCCGCTGACTTCTGGAGGTTTTGCATGTTGAGTGGCGGAACTCTACGGTGG
>DWQW01000116.1:0-80603 GCA_018249695.1 Heliconius erato demophoon
GCCACTCAACACGCAATGCCTCCAGAATTCGGCAGAAAGTGGGGAACGGAGTGTCTTAACACTAGGTTCCCTCTGCCTACCCTGCTGTGTGCGGGATACAGCGTGAAGCTGATTTAATTTTAATTTTAATTTATTACGTATCAACACGACCTTTTAGTTATATATAACTATCGAATTAGCATTTAATACTTAATAACATCTTTTCATTGATATAAATGCGGTAAAGGGTATAAGTAAACTCTATTATTGTGACACATAGATTTGCATTTTCGTATTATAGCTAGGTTTTTTTTGTGGAAAGGAAGAAAGATTTTAGAGAAATATATGGACAATTATGAACGAACATGAGCAGCTAATGCAAACTTTTTACTTTTTTTTTAGCTTCATGCTTTATCCCGCAAATAGCCTTGAAGGCAGAAAGTTGCAGCTGAGACACGTCCAGTGTTAAGAATTGAGACACTCCGTTCCGTACTTTACCATGCAATTTTCAAAAGAATGCGTAATTATTGACGGAATTCAAAACTGCGCTTTGTCTTCTTACCTAATCGGGGAAATGAAATTAATTTATACTATGCTGTGCCACTGTGTTTAAGTGGGGAATTTAAAGCTCCGTGTGATATTTATGAATATTTAAAATCAAATTTCTAATAATGTGAACTATGTCTAAGAGATTGTTTTGCAAAACAATATAATAGTTCAAAACTTTTAATGTTTCCCAGGTTTATAATTTTAAAAAATTTTACATTTTAGGATCACTAGCAAATACATGGAGACAAGGAGAATGGATGCCGAAATATGGGAAATCCCCGAACAAAGTGCCGTTACGTCGACCACATTCAATATCCACTTGCAAATGTGCTGATGAAACTGGCGAATGTGGAGAAAATAATAAAGACAATGATAAAAATAATGATAGAGATGTAAATAATGAAAAAGAAAAAGAAAATGATGAAGCAAGAGATAATTTAACAAGAAAAGAGTCTGAAATACAAGTATCTAATATATACAATGATATACAAAAAATACTTCCAAATAACGATATATTTATAACTGATAAGTTTTATAATAATACACTTTTAGATCAGGAGTCTCATAGTCAGAAAAACGAACAAAAAAATAAAAATAATAGTGATAGGATGATTTTGCCAAAAGACAATTTATTTATTACAGAAAATTTTTACACTAATCCATTTTTGAATCACGAAAATTATGAAACCCAAGCTCAATTCGTTCAGGATTTATTTAAAAGTGACATGAAAGACAATGAAAATAGTGAAATTAATGAAACTAATGAAGAATCTAATGATAGTGACGTGACTAATAGTGATGCGACACCAAAAGTGTCAGAGTGTAAGTGTACAGATTGTGTTGGGTGCGGGTGTATTTGTGATGATTGTTACTCTCCATGTTGGCCCAGAGATTGGGTGAGGGTGGATTACCCTGGAGCTAGGATAATATCGATTAATTACACAAGTGACCCTTATTTGTGGAGACCTTTATGGGTGAAGGAGATTAAAAGGCGAGTTTTATATTATTTATTTTTATTTATTTACTGTTATATTTATTTATTTGGCTTTGAGTTCCGCTTTCGTAAAATAACTAAGCGACTATTAGGTTTGGACCCAAATTCCATAAAGATCTGTAAAAATATAAATTTCCAGACTTCGTCTCCATGTACGAGCTGAACAAATGATGTCACAACTGCTAGACTTGGGGGTGGGTGATCGACCTATAATATGGGTGGGGCATTCGAAAGGAGGGTTATTTATAAAGCAAATGTATTGTGAAGGTGAGATTTTAATGTTTGGTCTTTTAAGCCATGAATATTATTCATAAATTAATATTTTCATATAGTTTATTACCATTTTATAGTGCTAATTATGAAAAAATAGTGAATAAATTTTATTTACTGGAATATTTTTAGTTGTGATAACGATAAAAAAAGGAACAAAATATGTACGTAGGGATCATTAAGAAAAATTGGAAGATGGCCTAAATATGAAGACTCAAAAAAAAATTTATATTTGTTTAAAACTATATTATAGTTTATTCATGAAATAATAAAAAACTTATACTATAACAACATTTGTTTTCCAGCTTATGAAGCTCATTTAAAAATACAAAGAGGCAAAAACAAAACGAACGGCAAAAACGAACAAAACACAACCGAATATTACAACGATAATATATTCAACCATTGTATTGACAATCGAACAGACATTAACTGTGATATTAATGATAACGAATCTTATGATAATACTGTGTCTAATGATAATGAAATTTATGAAGTAAATGGGAATCATGATAGTGCTTTAAATAATAGTGTGATATATAGTGATAGTGATAGTAATGATGCGAACAACGAATTAACTTTGGAAATGGATGGTAAGTTAAGTTGATTAAATTAAATATACTGAATAATGTGAATGTATCTATTTAGCGTATGACTGTAAATTATTCGACTGAAATAACTTGAATTAACTTGACTCCCGTTCGGGGAAATGAAAGGATTAATACTTTCATTCCTTCGCTCTGGTAACAAGACAAAAAGCGCTGTGTTGAGTTCCGCCACTCAATACGCAATATCTCAAAAGTTTTTGAGGGAAATGGGAGACTGAGTGTCTTAACACTTGGTCTTACCTGTCCATGCTGATATATGCGGAATACAAAAAAACTCTTATTTAAGTATACATAATTCTATAACAATATTTTTTTTATTTAAGACACTCAATTACAAAAACGGGCAGCGCTCTGGACGAATAGCTCAGGATTTATGTTTTATTCTGTACCACACAGAGGGTCTCCACTTGCTGATATAAAAACACCCATAACGGCGAGGAGTATTGAACTCATGGAGATTTGTAAAGGTAAAAAACATCTATCTATAGGAAAAAAAATATCTTTGCGGATTGAAGACTATATTATATCACAGTCATCATTTTAATATAACCCACTGTATCTGCTGTCACAGTTACCCCCGACATTTAGAATGTATAATGTCTAGTTTTACTTCTATTTGAACGCGCGTGCGAAATTGAAAATATTCATGCTTTATCTTGGAAAAAAAGAAGAGCACAAAATTTACTTCCTTTTGCGGTAACGAAATTCAACGCCGCGCTCAATCTTGCCAGACCGACAAATTAAAAACAAATCTTTCCCAAAAAGGGATTGAACTGATTATCGCGTTCACCATTCTCTGTATCTTTTTTTAATTCTCGTTCTCTCTTTTTAAGCCAAGCGTTACTAGATCTCGATGATCTAATCACAGTCGCAAACGTAAAGTATATAGGCAGGATTAATTTCTCAGTCTTACGACTCTTACTCTCCACCGCCGTAAGGGCAGTCCTATCTTACGGTATTATCACATCGATGCGACGGGGCCCAATGGTCGAAATCTCTCCTGTAATTAGCTTACGCAGGGCATTCCCCTGCAATCGCCAACTCCTCACAAGCGTCCATCAAAGCTCGTACTTTTTCTTCAGAGATGAGCTACTCTGGCCCCCCCTTGCCCGGTGACCCTTATTCGAAGACAACTCGTGTGAAGTATAGTTATTGGGTGATACATCTCACTTATTGCAATTACGTAGTATCTCTCCGATTAATTTAGAAATATAGACGATATGTATTTTCATTTTGTCTTTAATAACGTTAACCGCTTTCGATTTCTAATATTTAGTAATTTACCTTCCCAAGTGTTTAACTGGTGTGTCTCGTCCAGATTGTCCCCTGGTGCTGTCCCTGCAGGAGCGGTGGCGCGCCGCGTCGCGCCGCGCGCCGCGCCCCGTGCGCGTGCGCAGCCTCGTGGAGACGTGTCGCACGCTCATGTCCGTGCTGTACCTGCGCATCGTCAGCGTGCACTCTGCTGGTAAGATGGGACATGTACACATACAAACACTACTGAACTTATAACTTATTGATAAGTTAAACTTTTCTGTTTTATTTTTTTTAATGGAAAAAGACTTAATGGAAAAAGACAAAGCAAACGAGCTACGGGTCACCTGAATTAACTAATAATTGAATACTTTCAATAAAATTGCGATAAACGTGGATTCTCACAAGACAAAGCGTGAGGTTTTTTATACCTTCACAATGTGTCCTTCACATACCAGGATAGACAAAGGGAACCTGGAAATCTAGTGTTAAGACACTTCCGTTCCCCACTTTCCGCCGAATTCTTGAAGCATTGCGTGTTGAGAGACGTAACTCAACACCGAAGCGTGACGTTGAGCTCCGTTATTCAACACGCAATATTTGAAAGAGCACAACGAAGGATCTTGACACCTAAATTTTCCGTACGTACCCTGCTATATCCGGGATACAACGTGAACTTGTTATTATTTTTATTATTATTTTATTTTGCGTTCTAATTAAACATCTTATATACTTGTTATATCCTCTATCTTATATATCCATTCCATTTATTTTTCTCTTTCTAACATTATCTCTCTCTTTTTGCCCCCAGATCCAGGCATAGGCGTATTAAGCGGGGTCTCGGTCGACCACAGAGAGATATGCAAGCCTTCAAGCAGACAATGTCTATTGTACCAAGAGCTCATGACACTAATGAGAGATGCTTTAAAAAACCATAATATATAAATATGTACTATCAAAAAATCTCAGGAACTGTTGAACAGTTATTTTTGTGTTTGGACTAGAACTATCGAGGAAGGCTATATGCTGTATTATATCCTATGTATCGTTTCTAACCCACTGTACCTGTAAATGTGTCATAAGCAATTTTTTTTTATTTAATTAAGGGGCTAGCTAAGGTAGTTTATAATAAAATTAATGGAGAGATCTTATTTTAGTTTTTGTTTTTTTTTAGCTTCAAGCTGCATCCCACACATAACAGAGGGACCCTGATAACCTAGTATTAAAACACTACGTTCACATTAAGGTACTGCCTTTAGAATTAATTAATTAATGTCACTAGAATTCGACGGAACGTGGGGAACCACGTTCCGTCGAATTCTAGAGACATTGCGTCTAAATGGCTGAGCTAAATGACAATATATTTAATTTTCTAGTGTTGGAATCAACCTCCAAACTTGTTGCGTTTACATTCGCACGTTGGTACTCCTGCGCCACGACTGGCTTGGACTACACAAAAAAGATACTGATAAGTGGTCCGCAGATGATCCTCCATGTAAAAGTGCCCACTTTCTTTAGCGATAGGACAGCCTTGATTTTGAGTATATCTATAGGCTATATATAGATTGACAAGAAGCTTATGAGCGCTGTAGACAGGCACAACTCAAACTGGGGCATGTACAGTCGCGTGCATAATATATGTATATATATGTGTATATATGAGGAGATCGGCGTCACTGTGTGTCATATACAAATTGGCGCAGTAAACGGCACTTAACGCCGCGCTCTACTGCACTTTGGGATCTAGCTCACGGGGCATGTAGACATCTCTGGTATCCTAAAATGTTTTTGTCGGACAATGCAAAAACAAATTGTTTAGGAATAACAGATTTTGGAGATAAGAGTGATATGATATAAGAATTATCTTAATTTAATATAACAAATAAGTAATTTAAAAAATTGCATTTAATATTAGGTATGATAAATGAGCATGTAAGCTGTGATTTCAGTTTGAAAACTTTTAGTGATATTTTTCTTTAATTAAAATATATGTGTATAATATTACTCATATTTAAGCAATTATAAATTAATTAAACATCCTTTCAATTTCATAGAAAAAAGTCCTTCTTTTTAAAACACCACATTCAAAAGCATTTAAGCATACGTGACACAATATATAAAAATATGAAAGTGATATTATAGTAATAATAACGATGCAACTGTGGTATCTCTGACGAATGGAGAAACGAACCACCAGTTACTCCATTCTCCGTCCTTCACTTTTATTACTAAAATTAGGATTTCATTTAACAAAAAAAAAATTCTTATATAACAATTGAATACTTATTTAAATATAAACTAATTCAAGTATCGAAATTGAGGCCGTTGGGGCACAGTGGTATAAGCGCGTGACTGAAAATGCGATAGTTGAGGTTTCGATTCCTACCCGGGAGTAGTAGTAAATCTCTGTTCGAACAATACAAAGCGCCTCTGACTACTCTGCTATATGCGGGATGGAGCGTTACGCTATAAATAAAAATACTTACTATAAACTTATATGGAGAAAAGAAGAAGGATAGAAGCATACTTTATATAGAGAAATGAAGAAGACTTATACATATATTTATAAAATAATGCATAAAAATAAATTTAAGGCCAGTAGTGGCGCAGCAGCACGAGCGTGCTACTATAAACGCGACAGTTTGCTGTGCGGATTCGATTCCCATTCGAGGCAATGTAACACTAGATTCCCAGGTTCCCTCTGCTTAGCCTGCTATGTGCGGGATTCGGCGTAGCACTACAAAAAAAAAAGGTAAAATACATATTTTGATATATTAAGCCATTATTCGACGAACATCACAGGTTGTATACAGGTTGATGTATTTTTTTATTAATATTGTATATAGATATATATAAATCATGTAATTGTATATTTGTTATGTTTAATAAAATACAATTATTATTATAATAGTCGTTTCATTTATAACCATAGAGTTATAAATAAAAACAATAAAGACGTAATGTGAAGAGACTTATGACAAATATAATAACATGAATTTCTGTTAAACGGAGTGAGTGTCCTAACACTAGGTTCTCTCTGCCTATTAGTAATGTTTTGAGTTAATTGATATTATTAGCAGACAGACATATGTATTTACATTACGGCCCCGTGGTGGTGCATGGGCACAAGCCTGCGATTGTAAACAGGATAATTTTGAGTTTGATTCCCGAGGTAGAGAAACATTAAATATTTTTATTTCTTCACTGTGGTAACGAAGCAAAGCGCGGCCCGGTTTTGACTTCCGCCTCTCAATAACGCCATGCTTGAGTAATTTGATATAGCGTGAGTAGGTAAACTACTGGTTCAAATTGAAAAATTCTTTAGTGATACATTTTGTAAGCAGCGAATAGATTATCGAGTCAGGTTATAGGCTATGTGCATAGGAACAGGGGGCGCCGACGATTGGGCCAACACCAAAGAGATGATTTTCTCGTAAAAAAGATTTTCTTGTAATTTTATTTAATAAATAAATTTTAGATTGCGAAAAAAAAATATTCATAATATATAGCTACGCCAAAAGTAAAAGAAACAAACAAAATCTAAACACAATATACACAACAACAATTTTTCTTCACGAACATTACAAAAAATATTAAGCACTCGTGATTATTCACTTAACTCCTGATATAAGACATTTATAAATCCGTTTAAATAATAACACACTATCGTTAGCTATTGCTACTAAAATTTCACTCAAATTACACAAAAAGTCACATATCCTTGCACTCGTATCGCCTTGCACCATTTTAAATACTTGTTTAAACAATTCCAGGATCAAACAACAACAACTACAACAGTTCTTGCCCAAAATCTTGGATAAAGAGAGCACTGTGTGGTCGGTTTTGACGAAATTCTCGCATTTTACGTCTTTCTTGTAATGTTTTGTCTTGCAACATAGTGTTGGGGTGGGTGTTGTTTTTCTTGATGGTATCTGTAATTTAAGTTAAAATATGGAGATGCAACGAAGAATATAAGATTTTTATCACCTCTTTTCATATAGCAGGGTTGATAGAGGGAACTTAGTGTTAAGATACTCCGTTCCCCACGAACTATGAAATTTTCAAGACTGCAAGTTCAGTGGCGGAACTTAACGTCGCGTTGTGTCTTTCAAAGCGGGAAAATGAAAATAACAAATATAATAATAATTTCTTCAAGTGGTGATTGAACACTCAACCGTCGTCTCACTTATAGGTTATTTTCAATTACCTTAATTCTCCACGCTTCAGTGTCTCCGTTCATGTTTTTGTTTTAAAATATATTTATTTCACGATAAATTTACAAAAAAAGTCAAGAAATTTTGACATCAACAAAGTTCTATAATTTGACAAGTGTCTAAATATTTCTTCTTTTATTTTCCCTAAAAATAATTTTTCAGAAGTACCTATTATTAACGAAAAGTATTTATTTTTTAATTAGAAAGATTTAAAACAATTTTGCTGTAAAATATGGGAATTGACACCATACTCTTTTTCAAAGCACGCTGTTGAATGTTGACGCATTGCGTCTCGTACCTCGATAATTCGTCTGAAAGTGGGGAATGGAAGTTCTTTAATGTGAGCGGATTGTCTTAATACTAGGTTCCCAGATGACCTCTGCCTGCCCTGTTATGAGCAGGATGCAGCGTGAAGATAATAATAAAGAAAAGAAAGTACTCTTTATCGAAGTAAGCTATATTAACAGGCAGCTTAAATGGTTAATTAATATTTTTAATACTTTTGAAGTGTAATTCCACATTTATTTTAGAAAATGATAACACTTTTTTAGAAAACGTATGAAAATTTTAAAGTAGCGGGATTTAAACCCGCGCCTCTTGGGAACCGTCCAAACTAACCGATGTTGATGTGAGTATTATCAGTCGATGTTAGCGAAATATAGAAACTCGAGCTGTAACTGACTGGCTAACTATGCCACTAAAACGTGGTGAAGACCTTATGATGAAACTGGGAAGTGGTCGATGGAACCCTGGAATACCTGATGATAAGCCCACTAAGTTGAGACTTTTTTAAAAATATTTTTTGTTTACCATTTACCTACTGTTGCCTTTTCTTAATGGTAAAATAAAGCTTGTTTTCGGGGCTTTTCGTCACTACACACACTACTATTCTATCTTAAATTACTATAATTGCTGTTGAGGCAGATTCTGGAAATTTATGGCTACTATACTATTAAATCAGCTTCACGCTGTATCCCACACACAGCAGGCAGAGGGAACCTAGAGTTAAGAAACTCCGTTGCCCACTATTGCCGAATTCTAGAGGCATTGCGTGTTGAGTGGCAGAACTCAACGCCACGCTTGTCCTCGACACCAGAGCGAAGAAATGGAAATATAAATTTAAGTAAATATATCATCTCCTCGAGTGGAGATCGAACCCACAATCAGTCGGTTTTACTCACACTTTGTGCCGCTGCGCCACGACTGGCCTCAATTAAAATGGCTATACATTTATTGCAAATTATGTTGAAAAGACTTAACTTTTTAGCTGGTGGTCGAGTCGGTTGTAGTTTCTTGTAAGACTGGCTGTGTGTGTAACTTGACGACTTAAAAGTGCCTTATTATAGCGCCGTATTTATTGGGTAGAGCAAAAAAAACTAGAAAAACAAAGTTTTCAATTATTTATTTTTGTACAGCGAACAGAGACGGCGTCTCACAATATATTTACAATTAATTAAAAAAAGTGTATTTATCCTAAAACATCCATCGTTTCAAACTTCAACTACTATTTAACTAACCGATCACGCTTGACAGTGTGACGTCATTTGAATAAAAACAGATATCAGTATCTCACATAAATATAATAATAATGAAAAAAAACACACCTATAACAAAAAAGACTAAAAAATCTATCTACTATAAAGTTCTATTGTGAAATACTAAATTTGTGACGTCACACAACAGCATCGGCAGCAAAAAAAAAGGAAAAAAATACCGCAATATTTACAATTTACAAGAAAAAAAACCGCCTAAGGGACTTCATTTTACCTAAAATGGAGATAAATAACTTGACTTAATGATTTAAATGGGGGTTGAACCTGTGATTATCGTAATAGAAGGCAGTATTAAGAATATGTGGATAGCATCAATTCGCTTATTAAAATTACTTTTAATAAAGTACATATAATCAAAAGGTGTTTTTAATTTTAAAAAAATCATAAAAGATCAAATATACTTTTTAAATGCATAAATTTTCAATTTTCTGAAAAATAAATTAATAAAGTATAAAGTTTAGAAGTGCGGCGTTGAGTTTCTGAGTGAGAGCACTTAAATGTGTAATATCTTTCTAAAATCAGCTTGAGGTGAAGAACGGAGTGTCTCAACACTAGGATCCAGGTGCGTAGCCTGCTATCATTATATGTTAAGGATCTTTTAAATCAAGCCAAGTTATTTGCATATCAATAATATTGAACTTCTCCATAAAAAATGGGCGAAATAAAAACAATTTGCTCCCGAATCCCTTTAAATTATCCCGAGATCGACTTAAAATTAATTTCCATATCACAATAAAATTAATAATTACAATTTTAATGGGGAAGTGTTTTCTTTTCTGTGAATTTGTGAAATTCAGCAAAATTTATCAAAGTGTTCATCAAAATTTTTACATTTTCAATTATTTTTAAATTGGTAAAAAAAACGGAGCATAAAAATTAAAATCGTTTCAAAATTTCCGTTTTAAAAACTACGATAAAATTTACATTTCAAATAATTTCATAAAAATATATTTCAAAATGTATCCAATTTAAAGATTATGTTATCCCAACCATTAAAATTGCAAAAAAAAGCTTAGACTAGATCACTAATTCTTCGTTGTCGGTGTGCCTATGTTCAACAACCCGCTGTAACCCCTAAACTGATTGGACATTAGATCCCGGTACATCGCGAGTTGACGTTGGTCCATTGGACCGAGAGTGTTATATAACGCATTCATATACAGAGGGTCCATGAAAGGGTTCAAACTGGGTACATTTTTCTGCATTTCCATCATTTGGGTCAAATTTGAACCTTTAAAAGCGTTGGGGTCTTTTGAACTAGTGGGGGATTCTTCACGGTTAGGAATTTGATAATTGGGAACGGTTATTGGAGGTTTTTTGGGGGAAGCAAATGGTTTGGGGTAGTCTTTTGGGGGTGTGGGGGTCTTTGCGGATATGAATTTGCCATTGGAGGAGCGTTTCTGTGGGGGTCTTTTCGGGGGTGTTTGGGATTTGGTGTTAACTAGCGTGATTTCTAGATTGGATCCCACAACTGCTTTGCCATCGATTAGGGTGTAGTTTTTGCTTAAATTCTGAGGGGTGTTCAAAGAATTGAGAGTCTTTGACGGAGAGGGGGTTGAGGCTATTCGGACTATTTCTACGGCAGGTTTTTGTATGGGAGAAGTCTCGGTTTTGCAAGTCAGGTCTAAAATATCTTGAGGGTTAGTGGGAGTTTGAATATTTCTTAGAGGTTTAATTGGGGTTCCTTGTAACATGTGTGGAGGTGGCATAAAAGGGTCTTTGGGGTTGCCGTACACTGTTTTCTCGGGGCCCGATGAACCGAAAGCGCTAGACGCTTGTATGACTTTAGGAGCTTGTGCCCCATTGGGGTAGGTCGGTGGGACTATGTTGTACATTTGGAATAATTGCGCTTGGGTCATAATTTGGTGTTGTATTGTAGGGTTAAGGATGATAGGGCTAGGAGTTATCAAAGGAGTAATGGGGGGATGGGGCCAAACGGGCCCGGGGGGTACGGCGGTTACTTCGAGGCCCCTTTCTTTGAGAATTTCTAGTTTCTTTTTCTTGATGCCTTGAGGGCTTTCTGGGTATTCATCGAGGTCGATGATTTCTGGACTTTTTGGTTTATATGGAACCTGGAATTAAAGTGATTTAAATTGTTTTATTATTTTGTTTAAAAATTGCGGACATCTGGTCTGTATTTACTCGTTATGGTTTTTTTCAAATTTATCAGCAATATTTGTTTATTTTTTTTCTTCTACTTAGGGCTTCGCAATAAAACATAAATATGTATGTAATTCCTAAGAGAGCCCATATTTCCATCGAATTAAATTAATATTGTTTAAGAAGCGAATACTATTTTACAATATTTCTATACAAGAAATTTCAGATGTTATTATTTTATTCTATTTGAATATAGTAATAGTGATATATAAATATTATCTAGGTGTTTGAATAGTGATAGTAGAAAAGTAAAAAATACATATTTGTAATAATGGCAAAAAATCCATCAATCCATTTAAATTTTTTATTTCATTTTATTATTTTTAATCTATTTATTATTTACTTATACTTACTTCGACAATTTCATCATCGCTGTGACTGGCGGGTGGAGGATGATGGATGCCGAAGTTGTTGAGCGTCGGTGATGATGAAGAATCCGTACGGGGTGGTGGGGCCGCTAAAAAAATAAAAAAGTTAAAACTTCTGAGGCCGACATGCACCACAAGCGTGCAACTATTGTGGGTTCGATTCCCTTTTGGGGAAATGAAATGTAAATAAAGTTTTCATTACCTCACTCTGGTAACGAGGCAAACCGCTGCGGTTGAGTTCCGCCACTTAACACGCAATGTCGCAATAACTAAGAGGTGCATAGAGAAGGGAGCTTTTCAACATAAGGTTCCCTCTGCTTTCCTTTCTATTTGACAGAATATTTGGGAGAAAATGACTAATCAAAAAATAAACAAAACTCCATATAAGTTTCTGTTACAGCGAACTACTAAATCTGCTGATTCTACTGATAGCAAAAGTGATAACTGTTCGGTAGGTAACTTTAAATGATCTCGTTCGATTTGCATAGTTCGATTTGCATAGTTTTTTGGACTGCGAATTCGAATGACAAAAAGAATTCTTGTAGAATCATTTTGTTTGTCGATCTGTCTATCAGTCCGTCCGCATGTTGCAGCGAAAGTGGTTAACATATTAGAAACACAATTATAATAACTTTTGGAGTTTTTAATATAATAACTTATTATAATAACTTTTGCACTTTTGTAGTTTAAAATGTTTTATTTTCTTTTGCACTAGTCAAATCTTATGTTTCCTGTAAAATGTCCTCGAAAGAAAAAATATTTTACTTTGCTCTACGTATTAAGGGGAACAATAGACATTTCTTATGCTTACGTGTAGCTGAAGCGGATATCGGCCTCGTGGGTTTGACTCTCACCGCGCGGAGGGAGCTGCGACCCGCCGGACGAGTTTTTTGCTGAAAAAACACGTATTTTTGATATTTATAAAAAAGCAGATGTTATTTATATATCTTGACAATATTTTTATATAAAAGAACGAGAAATTAATCCATTACAATTTTGAATCTCGACACACTAACCTACTCAATATGATATTTCGCTCTGAGTCGATCTATTTAAAACAATTTAAACCTCCACTTTGTTTTACCAAAGGACGTAAATTTTTCAAATATAATCATTACCTCGAGTGGGTATCGAACCCAGATACATCGTATTTACAGTATAAATTATCATTCATCCATGAGGCCAGTCGTGGCGCAGCGGCACGAAGTGTGAATATTTACTTAAACTTATAATTCCATTTTCTTCGCTCTGGTGTCGAGGCTAAACGCGGCGTTGAGTTCTGCCATTCAACACGCAATGCCTCCAGAATTCGGCAGAGACGGCAAGTGGGGAACGGATTGTCTTAACACTAGGTTCCCTCTGCCTACCCTGCTGTGTGCGGGATACAGCGTGAAGCTGATTTATTTATTTTATTTATTCTTATAGATACTTACCAGATCAGTTATGTGTCCGTTTGTGTATTTTTCCTGCATCGATGACAAAGAGGAGAGGCTGTCTTGTTTTTGAGATAGGTGGTGCAAGAAACGTGTGTCTGAATTACCTGCAAAAAAGAAAAAGTGAAATATAAACAAAATATAAAATTCGACTGCATAAACTACATTTTAATGTATCCAGTAACACTCGCGCCATAAAAACAAGTCCGACGATGTATCTTTTTTAAATCATTTCACTAGTTTAACACTTACTAGGAAACAAATGAATAGACATACACACACACTAAAACATAACTCTAGTTTTAGGCTTCACCGCAGTCTGGTAAAAATAAATATTAAAATAATATTATTACTTGGTTAATAATATAGAATATTTTATTTATTTTTAATAATAATAATAAGCTAGATCCATAGCTGCCATGATAAACGAATTTGTAACTTTGCGAAATTTTTGAACTTATTGTAACCCTATTATGTAGTGTTCGAGTGCTATACGAGGTTAGCAAGTTTTATCAAGGTTTTTAAATGGTTTTGTTTAAAGAATCGGTAAATATGGATTCAAATTCCATTGCATCATAAAATATCATAAGAAATTTTATTGTATTTCCACATAGTTTATAAATGGTATTTTTAAAATATGTGTATATTGTTATAAATATATATACTTGAGCAGTCATCTTATATCTTTTTTTTTAAATACTAAAATATCTTACCTAAGTTCAATTTCTGCGCCAATTCATTAAAGAATATGCCGTCACTCTTACTATCCTTCTCATTCTCCCCTAAACTTGGCTCTATCAACTTCTCGACAGGTTTGACGAAAATCTTTCCTTTCTCTTCTTCGGGAGCTTGCAAGGACTCTAAAAACTCTCTATTTAATTCCTCAGCGGGTTTCGAAATTATATTTAACTCTTCCTTCGTTAGTTCTCCGGTTTCATTGTCCAAAATAAGTTTGTCCTTCTTATCCATTTTGTCCGATTTCTTATCCATATTTGGGGACGGAGTTCTTAATCTTTTTTCCGGGAGATCGTGTTTGGTTTCTATTTCTCTTATTGGGGAGTCTGTTACGTCGATTGTGTCTATTGTCTTTGGTTCTTCTAGCGTGCCGTTCGCAAGTTTTGGATATTTTTTGCCGTTCCATCGTTCGTGGTTTTCGTATTGTAGGAGATATCTATGGAATATTTGGTTTGGAAAATAAGTAAATTTTATATTTATAAGTAATGTTATGTTTATAAGGAAATTGTTACATTACATTAAATTATGTATTAAGCTAAGGCATTCAGTTTACACAGTTTAAAACGCATTTTGGAATAAAATTAAATACGCATGCACGGAGAATGAAGACTATTTTACTAAACCCAAAAAAACTTAAGATTAAAAACAAGTATTCTTTCAAGGAATGGACTCACTGATATCAATAAAGTTGACTATCGAAGATTTGTATTGCATGTTGAGTGGTTAAACTCGACGCTGCGCTTTGTCTACCAGAGTAGAAAAATGAAAATAATTTAAACATGATCATCACTTTATTCCCCTGAATGAGAATCAAACCTACACCCATTGCTTTTATAGTTAAGCTTCAACAGAGTGTTCTTTCAAATATTTATAGCAAGAGAACTACAATGCTTCGCTCAATAATAGATTTCTTAATCTTACTAATTCTAAATGTTAAAGTTTGCGAAGTTGGATGTTTGTTCCATTTTTAGACCATAACTACTAATGGTATGTAGACGAAATACTACCATAATATAGGTTATATATAAATGAATGTGGTGGCATACTAACTTCTCGTAGACGCGGCGGAGGCGCGGCGCGCGCTCGGCGTAGCGGCGCCGCCACAGCTGGTCGCGCGCGGCGCGCAGCCCGCCCTGCGCGCGCACCCACGCGTACAGCGAGCGCAGCGACACTGCGGGCACACCTCGCTCAGTAGGGAGGAAAACATTGCGGAACCTAACGCTACACCTGCTGATCTCATGAGTTGAGATCGATGTCTAATTAAGCGTTCAGCCCCGCTAATAAGAAATTCCAAAGCAGCAATTTCTAACTGATGACATCTCATAAAGTGACCATCCCAAAAAAATATTGGTTATTTTCGCTAAGTTTCTTTTTAATTAGCTCAACCAATTTTAATTCAATTTTTACAAACATTTACGAAATTTTAGACAAAAATTAAAATTTTACTTAATTTTACCAAAATATAAAATAAAACTTTTTTTTAACTTCATGTTATATGCAACATATAGTAAGGTAGGAATATAATATTAACAATTTTCTTGTCACTTCATTCCCAAAAAAAAAAAAAATGAATATTTTTACAAAACTTACCATTTTTAACACTATGCGATATTTTAATATCGGTTTTGTGTTTGAGAAAATCCCTAAGTTGCTGTAAGAAGGCCTCGTCTTTAGCCAGTTCTTCTGGATTCTTCTCTACTTCTTCTTCTTCTTCACTCTGTTTCTCTGCGCCGTTTCGGAGGGATAGCCTTCTTGGTGTCTGAAAAGATAAGATAAAAAATATATACAAGCCAATCAATCATTATGATAATCTATATATATAACAGGACTTGTGCTGACTGACTGAGGTAAGACGCACGCAGAGCTGTAACCGCTGATGGTAGAAACGTGTAATTTGGGCAGATGTTTATTTTCATATTCTGGACATCCACTAAGAAGGGAATTTGAAAAATTTTAATCCTAAAGGGATGAAATAGGGGTTGAAAGTTTGTATGGAAAAAAAAATTAATCTGCACCGATTTTTATAAAATTTGAAATTCAGACTTTTAAAAATATTTAATTGAACACATGTTTCATGGTTTTTAAGAATTCATCCCCTAAGGGTTCAAATAAGGGGTTGAAAGTTTATATGGAAAAATCTTTAAATTGCAACCGATTTTTATAAAAAATTAAATTCAGACTGTTAAAAATACTTTATTGAACACGTGTTTCGTGGTTTTTTTAGAATTCACTCCTAATAAGCGGGTGAAGCCGCGCGCGCTCTCTAGTAAATAGTAATCGTGTATCTTGTATCTTCTTTTGCCTGACATTAGAGCTAGGGTCTGCCTTCCAACGTCTACTCTACTTTAAAAAATCTTCAGCATCCTAAGTCGAATATCCCTCATATCCTGCATCACGACATCCACCTATCCCATCCCATCCTTGAGTGTCTACCTCCAGAGACAGATATAGAAAGGCACTTTCTTCCTACATAGTTACACACTTCACACACACTTCCTACATACAAAAAAAAAGCTTCACATTTTTGCCTGTATAGAGGAAGAACCTAGTGTAAAAACACTTCGTTCGAAACTTTCCGCACAATTATCCAGACATTGCATTTGGCATCCTTTGTAATACCCGAACTTGGAAATGAAAACAATTTTAATATCGTATCACTCTGAGAGTAGTCGTGGCGCAGGGACTCAAGCGTATGACTGTAAACTGTGTACATGGCCGGGTACGCAGGGGGAACCTGGATAATCACTCCGTTCCATTTATACACTTCTAGTCACAACGTGAGTAGTGGAACTTAACGCCGCGCTTTGCCTAGTTTCCAGAGCAAGGAAATAAAGATATTAAATATTTAATTTCCGTGACGCCACTGTACCTAACCTTTTATTATTTTTATAATGAATTGACCTAGTTCTAGTTGGCAGCGATAAAATAAAATAAAAAGTTAATAAATTTCAGAAATGAAAAAAAAATAAAAGTTCAAACCCACCCTTGTTTCAGGAGTGTTCCTGTCACTATCGCTAGATCTTGAATCTGGAGATCTGTCTGCGGATCTGTCTCGGGATTGTGCTGCTCTCCTCCGTCTTCCTCGAGGCCGTCCTTTTAGTTTAGGAGCTAGGTGGTTGCAGACGAACTCGTGACCTTCGAGCTCCGGATATTCGAACGTATCCTGAAAAGTAAATACTAAGGTGAAGAAGCTTGTGAGTTAAGTAATGAGAAACATACTAATCTATGTCAGAAAATTGCTTTAAAATATAAATAAAAACTCAAATGACCAGAAGACCAAGTATTTTACAACAGACATACTTTACAATATAATATTCTGGTGTGTTTTGTAGGTGCTGCGTATCCTCCTAAGGCTGCCACGAGGGAATCTCTCAGCCAGTCAGCCTGGATCCCTTCGAGCCTGGCCACTAATGCTCGGTACCGGCAGTAGCGTGGATAAGAGAAGACTACTACACCTGGGTCGTCTACGTCCACCGCTGGAAGAGGAATAGTATTGGTAGTAAATTTTAAAATAATAAAAGAATAATAGTTTTTAACAAATCTATAAGAAAGAAGCAGAAATCGTAAATTTGAATAATAATAAACGTCATATCTAAAATTTTTGACTATTTTCATTTCTGGGCTCTGGTGACAAGACCATATGGTATTGAGTTCCGCCATTCAACATGCAATGCCTCGAAAACTGGAGAGTGGGTTGGAAACGAAATATTTCAACACTAGATTCCCTCGGCCTATCCTCCTATATACTGGATACAACATAAAGCTAACTTAAGCATAAAACCTATCTCTAAATTTTCACTTACTTATAGTACTCTTCTCCCGATCCACATCACTGAAGTCGAGTTTCGTGTGATGTAACGGTGCGGTGAGTCGCGGATCTGATGGGGGTGCACAAGCCCCCCTCCATACTGCTCTTAGACCCCATGTCCAGCCAGCGCCATTGCATACCCAACTTAAAAGATCTTCAGCTTTTAATACCACTTTGTCGTTGATTGCTAGTACTTCATCCTGGAAAGAAATTAAAAATCTATAAGTTATTTTCATTAGGGTACCTTTTAAGGAATTAAGGAATAAAGGAACCCTTATAAGATCTTTGGTGTCCGTCTGTCTGTCTGTCTGTCAAGAGCCTTTATCTCGATTTTTTGGAGATATTGAGTTGAAATTTAAATATTAAATTTAAATATAACCAAGATATGGTCGTTTATACAGCAAAAAACGCGTATTTCGGCATTATAAAGGGAATCAAAATTAAGCTGCGCCTGAATTTCAGAAAGAGCTCCAATTTAAGTACGGAACCCTTGGCGAGCGAGCCCGATTCGCGCTTGTCCAGTTTTTTTCCAGTTAGTTTCAATTCTTAAAAACTATACAATTCAAGTATTATAAATCCAGGTAACCTTGCAGGTTGAAGAATTTGTTTGGTTGAATGCGCTTATCTTAGAAACTACTGGTTCGATTTTTTACAGTAAATTCGTTGTTTTAGTTCCACGCTGTATCTCGCGAGCTAGACTGAGAAAAACCTGGAAATCTAGTGACAAGATACTCCGTTCCCCATTAAGATCCTCCCATTCTCCACTTTCCACAGAATTCTTGATGTTTTAAGTAGCGGAACTCAACATCGTGCTTTGCTTTGCCTCGTTACCAGAGCGAGTATATTAAAGTATCAAATATTTCATTCCCCCGAGTAAAAATCAGATCCATAGCCTTCGCGTTTTGAGTCGCACGCTTATACTCTAGCTCTATTAATTAGCTAATAAATGTATTACATTGACAGAAACTATTAATTCATAATTATATTATAATCACTGAGTGTCTTAACACTACATTTTCCCGGCCTACTCCGAACAACGCAGATAGGTTCGTACCAACTTCATGATTTGTAGGTCAACGTAAAGTACAACTTATAAAAGTAGCAAAACTTCGACTTAAGATCTAAAAAAAATTATAATAAAAACGACAGACAAAGCAACACCGCCACACATGTATATATGTATATAATTAGAACGAATAAATCCACCCGATTCATGCCGCGTTGCAGGGGGTGGGGTGAGAGCGTACTCGGGGAGTTTTAAAGGGAATATTATATTTTATTATATTATACTAGCTTTTAACTGTTTCTTTGGTTGTTGTCAAATGGAAATATCTAATAATTTATGAAGATTGGTAGGTAACTCTGATTGCCTTAAAGAAAATGGACTATATAACAGAAAAAGAATATCTTAATTGGAATCAGTAGTTCTTGAGATTAAGATGTTCAATCAAACAGTTTATAATATTAATAATATGGATAATATAGATGAGTAATATTGTTTTAGTTGTTTGATAGTTTTTTTATTAAATCAAATCAAAAATTTGAGTTTTTTTATTAATGTGTTTATTTTTATTTTCATTTGAATATCGAACTCACAGCAATAGAAAAGCTGGTAAAAAGGTTAATTATTATTGAGTGGCCGAACTCAAAGGTTTTTCTCCAGAACCAGAACGAGAACATAAAAATAATTGATCCGAATGTGGTTCGAATCTAATACCGCCGCATTTACTTTCATACGCTGTGCCGCCGCGCTTTGATTAAAATATTATTGTTATAAACATAAAATAATTCAAAATCCCACCCTGTGTAACTCTAAACGAAGGGGGCGAACTAAAATTGCTTTCAAATAAGTAACAAGACCGGCTTATTCTGAGTATAAACTACAATTAAATACTGACTTTACTCTTTTTATCAAATAACTTACATATGTTAAATTTTTTTCTGTTTAATCAATGCGGTTACATAAATAAAAGGTTTCTTATTAAATGGCTGCCCGCATTTTTCTTTGTGAGAACTAATGCTTATTAGATTAGAGCATTAGAGAGAAACTTTTATCAGCCAAGTCAAGGATTTTGAATGCACATTTTAAGTTATTTTCACTGAAACTATTAATTCCCAATTAAATTTTAAACGTATACAACAGCCAATTATATGGTTTAAAAAACATTCTTTATTCAATTAATTAATTAATTAAATTGATAAATTAATTTTAGATATAAATTACCTTTTTTGTATAAAAGTTATTATTACCTTTACAATAAAAATGTAACTCAAACAAACAAGCGGTATCAAGCAGCGCAATGTAGCTAGCTGAACTCCGCGTTTTTCCTATCAAAGCGGAAAAACTTAAGTACTTTAAATATACATAATCATTTCTTTGAGTGTGGATAGAACCTAAAACCGTCGCGTTTACATTCGGACGGCATCAACGTGTTCTTTTCAAATATTGACTATAGAAAGAATACAGTAACAAAAGAAAAGAGACAAAAAGACCAACAAAATCTATTCGAAACATTCTCAGAATACGTATAGCAATTTATGTCGACATTCTGTGAATGTTGAAAAGTAATCTCATCTAACTCCGTATATATAAAAATGTATAGTGTTTGTTACTTTGTTTAATTGTTACCGTATGTTGTTCATAATAAGTCGTGGGTTCGATTACTGCATATAAAATTAGCTCTTTTAGTTTCACGTTAACAGGGTAGACAGAGGGTACTTGGGAACCTAGTGTTAAGACACTCCGTTCTCATTTCACACTGAGTTCTGGAGGGATTACCTGTCAGGTGGCGCCGAGGAAATGAAAATATTAAATATGTCAGAGTGGGAATCGAACCTACAACCTGTCGCGTTTACAATCACACACCTGTACCCCTACGCCAAGACTGGCCTCGATCATCAAGGTATTAAATTAAATGCCTATTATTATCCCATTTCTTTCCACCTATAATTGGTTATCCCCCGGGACAATATTCACATTATAATTATTCGGGATAGACATCCCAAATATTGTCCCTCGACGTTATACAATAATTTGTACTGAAATCTTAATGTTTAGTTTGATATGTAACTTTTATCCCGTGGGGATGTATATTATGGAATAAATACAATGAACGGACAAAGATTCTAATTTATTTTTTATTAGCTTCACGCTGTATCCCGCATGTAGCAGGATGATCAGGACCTACTATTATAAGACACTCGTTTCGAGGAAATCTCCGGGTGGGAATCGAACCAATATCTTTCGCGTATAAATTTAGACATTGTTTCACTGCACCACGACGGCCACGACTATTAGTTTTATTTATAAGAACAAAAAGTAGGTACATTGCTAAGAAAAAAATAATCAAAGTTATTTGTTAAAAAAAAACCTTCGATAGAAACTGCCCGAGACACCTTTGTAAATGTAATTAGAATTTGCTAGTGCTTTATGTACAAATAATAGTATAGAGAATGTTCTAGGTTCGGCGCTGTGCAGAGCATTTTCGCATAATTAATTTTATAAGATGGTGACCATTCAAAATTCATTGTGTCTTGACATGAACCTGTCACTACTTGCGAGTAGTACAAATGTATATCTATACTAATATCATAAAGTTAACGGCGCTTGTCTGGTTAAGCGCGCTAATCTCAGGAACTAATTACTGCTTAGAAATGAAAAAAATATTTTTGTGTTAGATATTCCATTTATCGAGGAAGGCGAAAGGCTATATTATATCACGTTAATAATAACGAACCCAGTGTACCTGTAGAGTTACAGTTATTTCCAATTAATCAAGCGGGCGAACCCGAAGTTAACTGCTAGTTTTTAATGTCTATAAATATATGTATGACCAATATTACCATTAATAGATGACATAGCGCAGCTGCTTATATTTTTTATTAAATTAATACCAGTTAAAAATGACAAGAAATACAACAACAACAACAACAAAAAGTGCTTTTCGATATGTTTTAAATTTTTGATTTTTGAAAAGCGTAAAGGCGTTAAGTTCCGTAACTATGACAATTAACATTTTTATGTTGGTTTATCAGGTTTGATACATTTATAAACATTTAATTCTTAGGGATTTCTAAAAGGGGGTTTAAAAGGAGGGTTTGTAATTATGCGGGTTCAAATACTGTAATATTCATAATATTAAATATATATTCATCATTACTGTTTAAATTTATATAATGTATAATTTATGTACAAACAAAATTACATACATTTTAGAAATAAACGTAAATATATAAGAGTACGTATGACTGTGTGTATACAGTACACATGCATACGTAATAATGTCAACGTGTTTGTTTGCCTCAAACATAGCTAGCTATACAGCGTGTTTTCATTTAATTATATTTATTATTTTTTTTCATTTGACTGTAAATTCAACGGTCGTGGGTTCGATTCTCACTCAGGGAAATGAATTATATTCCTTTCCTCGCTTTGGTAACAAGACAAAGCGATTGGTTGTGTTCTGCGATTCAACAAGCAATATCTTGATAAATAGACGGTGCATGGGAAACGAAGTGTCTTAATGTTAAGTTTCCTCTGCCTTTCCTATCTTATGCGTGAAACAATACAGCGTAAACCAAAAACTTATAAAGAAATTAAAATGAATCTTTCCTCCTTCTCTAGCGCCAGATAGCTCTAAAACCTTTCATTCTAATAATCTACTCCTATAATTTAACAAAACATTTATATCGAAGTTTAATTTTAAAATTGACTAGACCGGCAGTTGCTTTGAATTATTAAGTAGAGACTTCAAATAACGTGAAAATTAGGACATCTTCTAAATTAAATATTAAAAACAGTGCTTTTTTGGTACTAAATGGCTTTATGAAACTTTAATTGAAATCCAAATTTTTCATCATTTGTAATAATGATTCTGATTTATATTTTTCTTTTCAGCTTCACGATACATGCTGCTTTTCCGCACCACAGGGTGAAAGGATATAATTTTGTGTCAAGGCATCCTATTCTTCATTTTCCGTCTGTATATATACTGAATAAATGGAACAGCGCACTATTCCACAGCACACTTATAATCCTTGTAAATTGGGCTACAAACCGGACAACATTTTTAAACAACATAGCTAAACTAGAAGAAAACATTTAACCGTGTAAAATATTTTAGAATAAATATTAATAGTTTAAAAGATAATATAAAACATAAGAGTGCATAATAATGTAAATTAACTGAGTATTCCTTAACTCAACTTTTTTATATCATAGTCATATAAATTAAACTTAATTAGCCAGAAACAGAATTAAAACAAGAAGTGTATAAAAAATTAATTGTTACTATTTTTGAAGGTTTCCGTACCTTTTAAGGAAAAAAGGAACACTTATAAGATCACTTTGTTGTCTGTCTGTCTGTCTGTCAAGAGCCTTTATCGCAGGAACGCTTGGAGATATCGAGTTGAAATTTAAAACACATACTCGTCTGAATATGTGGTTTAAATCAGTAGATCTCTACGACCCCATGATTTTCTGATAAAAAAACGTTTTTGTACATTTATTTAAAAAATAATGGCCGTTTATATCGAAAAAAGACTTGTATTTTTTTTAGTATAAACGGAATCAAAATTAGTAGTACTTGGTCAGGAAAAAATCTGCAACTATACATTTCTGGTTAAAACCAAAAAAAATTATAGTCTTAAAAGAGGGGGCAAAATTTGGTATTAAAGCCGCTAGTTCAAGTGAGGTATCAGTTGAAAGGGCTGTGGCTAAGCAAAGCTTGAATTTCAGAAAATGTTCAAGACCATCAATTATTGTACAAAACCCTTTATAAATTTTGCTACCATACGGGGGCAATCCTAAAAACTTAATGACAATAAAATCGGGGGATACAGCTTATCCCTGTAGTTTCGAATATGTCCTCTACATCCAAAATGAAATTATACCACTAGATAGCTAAAGAATTAAATAATTTATTATAATAAACGAGAGCAGTGTAGCATCGCGCGCGGTATAGAGGAAAGCGGGGGGAAGCAATGATTTTTTTATCTTCATATATAGCAGGGTAGGCAGCGGGAGACCACCACCAGAGCCAAGAAATGGAAATATTAAATATTTCATTTCCAACAGTGGAAATCGAACCCACAACTGTCGCGTTTACAGAGGCATGCTTGAGCTCTTGCGTTACGACGCATTAATAATGTTAAATATAAAAATAACAAAAGCCTAAGATGAAGGAAAAAAAACAACAATAAAAATGAATATCTATCTAACAATAAAACTAAAATCCTTCAATTAAAAGTTACTTGCTGTATAACGTCTTGTACGTATACACACACATACATGTACACACAAACACAAATGCAAACGGAATTGATCGCGCGATCTGTTCGGTGCAACAACCCGACGACAGGGCGCGATCACACCAGCGAGGGATTATTTAATAAATATTTTTTAGAAAAAAGAAATTAAGAAGTTTTATAAAACAGAAAGCACTGTTGTTTTTTCAGTTAGTGAATATTATTTACATAAATAATATTTGATAAAACTGTTCTGTTACTGTATGACTGACAATGCAAAGACGAAACTACTGGACTTAGAAAAGTTGAAATTTATCAGGTATTGTGTCACGGAGTGTAGGAGCACTAAGAGAAGATTTCGTAAATACAGTTGCGCGCGACGATTAGCATTGAAATATTTACTAAATGCATTGAAATATTTAAGAAATCATTTGAGAGCTTTTTTTATATAGCATAGTACAAGCAGAGTCTGAACCAAATACTATTATTGTTTTTTATGTATAGATATGCGTGTTTAGAATTTTTTACGCTATTGTTTAAGAAAGTATACAATGAACGTTATTTATACAATATAATATATACAGATAGTAAATATTTAATGACCATTACTTAAAAAACATAAGGTAACGTAATTTTTTTTCATTTTATAAATATGATTCCAATGCAGTTGACTATAGATATACTAAACAATCAATTATAATTGTTTTTACATGTCAAGTAAAAGTTGTTTTCGGGAACGACTGACCTTTAAATTTTCATAAAAATTTAATTTAAAAAAAATACGTAAATTTGTAGTAAAAAAATAAAAACAAACACAACCGGATTCTAATGACCGTCATTAACAATCTTTATTCGTGAATATGTAGGTCAGGTGGCTATTTAATATAATAATATTAGTAAAATTTTATCGTGTGAACCTTTTGGGTTACCAAAAAATTTATAAGGCGAGTGAATTTGTAAAAATCTTTGATTTTTTCTATCTCAACATAGTATATAGCTGTTAGCATCTGGCAGTAGACAGAGAGAATCTAGTATTAAGATACTACAATCCCCACGCACCATCCAATTTGCTGTATATCGTGTGCTGAGTAGCAGAGCGAAATCCCACAATTTTGTCTTCTCACCACAGCAATGAAATAAATATATCTCATTCACACGAGTGGGAATCTTACCTACAACCGTTGCGTTTACTTGTCAGACGCTGTGCTACTGCACCAAAACAGAAATCCTAATAGAAAGATTTAACATCCAAATCCGATTACGATAACAAATATAGTTATTTTGACTATATATATGCAATATTTACAGGGTCAGTTACTAATTCATGTCATTATCATATTCATACAAAAACAGTCAACTAAAACATAATGTTAAACAATTTCAAGGATACTTTGAAATAGGCCGTAGAGACCGTTGTGGCTCAATGGCACAAACGCGTGTAAACGCGACGGTAGTGAGTTCAACTCCCATTCGAAGGAATGGACTATTATTTATTAATATTTTCATTTTTTCGCTCTGGCAACAAGGCAACGTGGCGTCGCAAATCAACACGCAATACCTCGAAAGAGGAGAACGGAGTGTCTTAACACTAGGTGCATTCTGACTCCCAGCTTTATGTGGGATACAGCGTGAAGCTGAAAAAACGATAAGCAAGAAAAGATAGCTATAATAGTACATAAAAGCAGCTTTATCCTACAGCAGGATAGGCAAAGGGGATTTTGCGTAAGAGCTCAATGCCATGCCAACCTCAAACGAACAGCATAAGTATTATAAATTATGCACTATATAATATAACAGTTATTGTTAACAAAATTTTTAGGACTAGACAGGTTATGATGGGACAGACTTTCACCGTTTTATCACTTCCTGTCAACAAATATACCGGAACTACAATCTACTTTAAAATTATAAGAATTTTTAAAATTTTGCTAATGATTTCTTTTTTTTATGTCTTAGACATTAAAGTAAATTTTAAACGAAACATAATTTACATTAATATTTTGATTAAATGACACAAAGTCGTACATATTATTTTTTATTGCTTCTATTGTATATTGATACAGTGTTTAATAATAGATTTTACCTGTAACATCATTTTCGCTATTATATACTTTGTATTCGAAAAGAAAGTACGCCACAGTTTACTGTGGTTTTCGCAAATTGATAAATCAATATAATAAACTGTAAGTATAAGCAAAATTTATACAATTTTTTAATTATAAATACTACATGTATGGTAATATAATTGTCTTGAATAGCGGAACTCAATGCCGTGCTTCTTCTACTAGAGCGGGAGAATGAAAATAATTAAACATAGTCACTCTCCTTAGTAGGGATCGAATCTACTTCATTCAAATAAAGCATAGAAATATAACTGAAATAACTATACTCAAATAAAGCTTTTTTAATTTATATTTATAAATAAAAAAAAAATTTGAAATAATGCCATAATATATTAAATGTAATAGAAATAATAATAAAATAACAATCGTATCGTGTGTACTCCGCTTAAGCGACATAAATTCTCAATAACGCAAAATGGCGGCGCGTCGCGGGGGAGAGGGGGGAGCGTACTCGGGTACCTAATGCTAGATAATATAAATATATTATATTATTATAATCATTATTAATATTATATGTATAAATATATACATACATACATATATATATATATATATATATATATATATATATATATATATATATATATATATATATATATATATATATATATATATATATATATATATATATATATATATATATATATATATATATATATATATAAAATTAGTTATTTATTATATTTTTAATGCAAAATTTATTATATTATGTTTTAAATAAAAATGATGTACTTAAATTATAATTTTTATACATATTTTTGTCATAAAAACTCACAGATATGTGCGTAACGTAACGTAAAATCTAGTAACCAATTTAATATATTTTTTTAATTTATAAATATGCCGTCGTCTGTGTCTTTTTGTGAGTTCTATTCACACTCTCCCTGAGATTGTATATATTTGACTTTCATTTAAATTTTGCGCTCTGGTAGAATAAGTACGGGGTTCAGTGCCGCCAATTCACATACAACTTCTCAAAATATATTATTATATTATATTAAAAGTTAGTATAGCGCCTTATATCTAACCTTATTATCGATCTGCATTGTATTTTACACAAACAAAGTCAAGGACATAGATTTATTAAGTTATATGTATAAGTTAAACAAAATGATAGAGTATTAAAACATTATGTAATTATGAAAACAAAGATAAATCTGTTGATTTTTGAGATAATAATATTAATTAAATGTACATAGAATAGAAATATATATTTGTAAAATTTTATGTTATTAAATTTATTACGGTAAATTTCAAATTTAAAAAAAAATTGTAAATGTTAAGTTTAATATACAGTATAAATTATATTTATTTGAAAATCAAAACCAAGTTATATTTAAAATATATATTTTGTTTACATTAGAGATATAGTTATAACCAATAAGCAAAATAAAAAAGAAAAAAAAGATCGCACCAATAAAGTAAATATTTTATATTATGGTTAGGTTTATATTAATAAGCACAGTCACATGGATGACATAGTTACTTAATAGAAATGAATTAACAATGTATGTGCGCTGTTGTACCACCGAGAAATAAATTATGTTCCAAAACTACGAATTACTTTTACAATTATAATAATAAAGTATATTAGAATATGTAACGGCTCATAAAATATAACGAATAGATATATTATATACATATAGTATTGATTAATTCACTCTAATCAATGATATAAAGGATTTATAAATTTAATGATGACGTCATATTGCAACTGGAATATCTTGTAAGATACTTTATAGAGCTCAAAATTAATTGGCAATTACTAAAATTTGCCAAAGGAAAATGAAACTAAATTGAATTATTTATCATATATACAAAGATAGATCGTTATATGACCTTAATTTACGAACTTATATATGTATATACATGTTTAAATTATATCAAAAATGATATAAAATGTGTGTATGTTAAATAAGAGTGGATAACGGACTGTTTTAACTCTATTCCCCCTGCCTGCGATGTGCGGGATACACAGGCACTAAAACTATGAAACTAAAGAAACCTATAAGATATGCGAGATTCTTTACATTTATTTTATATTAATAAATATTCTTAATCAAATAACTACGTAAATAAAATTAAGATGAGATTTTGTGATTATTATTTAAATAATGACAACAACGTATACTATCATTTGTCAAAGAAATAATAAAAATAAAAAATCTATCAAATAGTGGCACAATGCGGCCCTGGCGAAAGCAGTGAAAGATGAGAGCGGGTCAACACAGTGATGAGACAATTTTGATACTTTGTTTTTTTTAAATATTCATTATATATTTGATTTTTCTTCTGTTACATCCTATATATAGCAGGTTAGACAGATATAACATAGTGTTTAGACACTCCGTTCTCAATTTCTTTCTTCAATCGCGACTCAACTCCACATTTTGTAGCGTAGAGCGAGGAAATGACAACAACTCATCAAACTGTATTATGATCTTACGTATGAATAACTTAAGAAATTAATTTTGTGCAATATTCTGATAAGCAGTTGTTTATATAAAACATATTTTTATATTTTGAGCTATAATGATAAATTTTAATTTCTTTGTATGACATTTTGAGAAAAGCCGTGGTGTAGGGGCACAAGCGTGCCACTGTAAATAAGAGTGGATAACGGACTGCATGACAGGTTGTGCGTTTGATTCCTACTCGAGGAAATGAAATATTTAAGAATTTCATTTTCTCGCTGTGGTAACGAGGTAAAACGCGGCGATGAGTTACGCTACTATGTATGTGTACATTTTAGATTAAAAACAGCTAGTTTTTTGTATAATCATAAGTATAGTATAAAGTATAGAATAAAGTCTAAACCTTAAACGTAGTTAAACCATAATAATATATTTAGATTTTAACTATAATTTATTAGAAAGAGTAGCATATTTATGGTTTATTAAAGAAGTACGTGAAACTATCTCTGATTATTTAGTATTAGAGTGATAAAAGGATAAATGATTGAGATAACTTTAATCAACGAAAATTATATAGGGTCAGTTTATATTAACAAAAAAAATATATAATTATATTAAGAAAAAATATTTTTAAATTGAAATTATAAAAAAAATATTGCCAGCACATTTTAATTTAAAGTGGAATTATGGATAGAAGTTAGAAGAATTGATACATTTATTTAATAATAAACATAAAGACATAGAACGATACAAAAAATCGTTGTTAAAAAGTATAGGTACAAATATAGATGTACTAACAAATAACAGGTATACATTTAATACATACGTACAAACAACGTTATGAGATGATTAATTAATGAGTCAATGAGAAATAAACTGTAAACGGATATATTTACTGTAATTTAATTATATGCAACTTTGTTGAGATAAGAACCTATATAAATATAATATAACAATCAAGTGGTTAGATTAGGATAGCAGCTCTATCTGTGTCAGTAGTTTGGAATTCAACTAACCTATAGTTGCCGAAGCAAAAACTTGTTAGGTCGCAGTTCTTGACCTTGACATAAGAGATATGTAATAAGGCCGTAATGGCTTTAACTAACAAAATATACATTTGCAATTGATGACAATGCTTTTATTAAATAGTAAAAATATATTGGATCGGAATTGCATCCATGATCATGTGCGGTGCTTTAGTGTTCTTGTTTATGTAACAAGGAAAATTCCTAGGTTACAGCATGTGACATATATTTTCCTTACCTCTTAGTTTAAATAATTTCTGAATTATTTTTAATATCAGCTTGTTATAAATGATCTCACATATACTTAGATATGTAGACAATATACTATATTTACGCATTTCAATTACAGAACACGTCAATACTTAATACTTCATTGCGCGAAAAAGAAAAACATGTATGTAGGTAAGCCAAAGATAAATACTAAACTGATAGTGAAACAAAAACAACACACAATTTACATGGAAGTTTTATAAAATTTCATATTAATTCTAAAAGGAAATTAGTATTTCATACAAAATGTGTACATAAATTCTGTTCGCAATGACGGTCATGAGTCCGGAAAAAACTAATAAAACGGATACAATATGCACCGCAACATTTTATGTTGTGCATACAAATGTTTAGGCTAATTGTTACCCACGACTTTACTTCTTTTTTTACTCAAAAAGCAGCCCTTTCACAAAACTATCAAAAAAAAGAGAAAAGAATTACTTATTATGTACTCTCCTAACAGAAAAAACATGTTTGTTTATCATATATACACAAGCTACAGATATACACAAAGATATATATTATAATCAAACTTAAATCTTAGAAATTAAAATCAATAAAAATTATAAAAAAATAATTTAGTATCAATTAATTACCCAAAACAAAACACACAAAAAACAAATCATCACTTTCCAAAGTATCAAATCTGTTCGTTCTCTCTTAACAACAGTTCACGAAGTTTCTAACTTTAATATGAAAAGGACTTATGTGTTCAAACAAGATTGTACTAAAATGAACTTTATTTTAAATAACATAATGTCGAATATTCTATACATGTTTGTTTAACTTATTAATGCTGGCTTATATAGAATTTTGAAGATTAGGAAACCATGTTTTTTTTGCCTTTTTTACGTTAGTTATTTAAACTAGGCAAGTTTTGAGGGTTTGCTTGTTACTATAGATATAACATGTTCGATTCCTTTTTTGGATTCACGCTTTATGCCGCATATAGAGTGATAAACAAAAAAAACATAGTGTTAATAATATCAACTCTGCTTTTTGCCTAAATTCAAGACTACAGCGAACAAATGAAAATAAACAATACGATGAGGAAACCAAACTCACAATCACCATATATAAATATTTAAAAAAATTAAGTTGTCGTCATATCATTTCCTCGCTATGGTAACGAGGCAAAGCGCGGCGTTGAATTCAAAACGCCATTCAATACGCAATACCAGGAGAATTCAGCGGAAAGTGGAAATATCTTACTGGGAACGAAGTATCTTGACACTAAGTTTCCAGGATCCCCCTTCCTATCCTGCTATATTCATATAAAAACAATAAAAATCCAAAGCAACTACAACATTTTACTAGTTATATAACAAGTAGGTATTCCAAAAAACACAGCTGCTTCATGGCAATTAATAAATCACAACGGTTGCCATGGCAACGGTTACGATAGGACTCATTATAGCAATACAAAGGTAGGGGTGTGGGTTCAATTCAGTTTTTGGGAAAATAATGGATTAATCCTTTTGTTAAGTACTTAGTAGGTATGTGACTGGATGGTCATAGTTATCCACACATACATAACAGGATTGGCAGAGGGAACCTACTATTATCAGACAGTGTTAAGAGACTCCGCCCCCACATCTGGCGAATTCTGGAGAGATTACGTGTTGAATGGCGGAACTCAACGCCGGCCTTTTTTCGATTTGTTGCTTTTTTCGATTTGCAGAGCGAAAAAATTTAAATATATTTTTTCTCTTGTACAGAATTTTTAACCATCTATCTGTCGATCTATATATAATTATACATAAAAGCCATAATGAACACTGGGTTCCCTGCTATATGAAGGATGCAGCGTAAAATTAAAAAAACAAACAAGGTGAATAAATCAAATTATAGTGTAACTCCAACTATGGAGAATTTACTCACTATCATTATCTCCCTCTCTCTCTATTTATTTATATATACTATATAAAACAAGGAACAAACGATCTACTGGACTAAGCAAATTGAAATTTGGCATGAAGATACTTTAGTCCTCTTTTGGTGCTCCCAACTTAAAATCCCCACAAAGAAGGCTACGGGCGCCAACTAGTACATATAAATAACTACTATACAATAGTACATTCATTAAAACTAAACAAAACAAACGAACGAACGCGTTATATACATATAATGTCACATTTAAGTCAGTTTATCGATTGGACAGAAACTAATAATAGAACAGATGTCGTATGGTTCAAGTTGAAAAGCAATGGATTTCATTAAACTACGTTTAAAAATAAAGGAAATTTAGAGGCGTGGTAAGGCATAATGTTTAATTGTGAAAACGACGGTTGTGGGTTCGATTCCAACTCCGTAGAATTATTTTCGTTTCCTCGCTCTAGAAACAAGACACACAAAGTTATGAATTAGAGCCGGAAGTAGGTAACGGAGTGTCTTAGCACTAAGTTCCCTTTGCCTAACCTGCTAAGTAGCATAATAGTGATAATGTCAATCTTTCTTTTTTTAAAAATTATAATATAAATCAATATTAAATAAGATAAAGAGGACATAAAATATACATCATTATCAATATACACAATATTTATATAATAATATACGATAAAATCGCCAACGCTTATAAAATGGTCGGTTAAAACCGGCTAGAGCCAGAATGAACTGGATTAAAGTTGTTTTCAGTTGATTCAAGCTTCATCGGATATTTGGCTACGGGTTAGATTGTTATCTTCTTTGACTTTCTATTATAAGGTAAAAGATTTTTTTAAGGGAGGTTACAGGTTCACTTTCGTGTAGGGTAATTTTTATGTAATTCCTACCAAAATATTTAATTTTAAATTAGATATTATTATTGATGCACATGTTGTTCTATGCAAACTGATATCTGCATGGACTTAAGAATTTAAGAATTTAAGTTTAAGGTTTTAATAGCCTTGTAAAATTTGTGCCAAAACACTTAGTTCTCTACTTTCCGCTCGAATTCAGGACGATGTGAAACTCAACGCTGTGCAGTTTTATTGTCCATACGGGAATAAAATATTACAATAGTTTACATTAGAAAAAAAGTGACAACATTGAACGGATACAAAATATTATAAATACACGTCACAAATACGTCACGTCATAAATGTTTGTTATGATATTTCGTACAAGATTTTTTATATTAGTTGGTAACTATTAGTATCCTCGCGGCTTTGTCCGCTTGAAATATGGATTTTTTTGTTTACTAAACCGTATTACTTTTAATAATATTACCATTTTAAAGACACATATTGGAAACTAAATATATATATAACTAAAATCCAGGTAAATCTATTTTGAGGACACTGAAACATCGCTCTTATGATTCAAACAATTGTGTTATTTGTTATTTAAATTTGTTATTAAATACTTCATGTATTTAATAAGAAACTTAAATAACAAACTAATTTATTTACTTTTTAATGTAAAGGCCTCTTACTATTAAGAAAAATGTATCTTAACATATACCCATACGCAATTAAAAGCTTATTTGTAATAAAATAAATGTAAATAACTAACACTATTTTTATTCTTCTTCTTTCTCCGTTTGTTGTTTTTTTTTGTTAGCTTCACGCTGAATCCCTCTCATAGGTTAGGGAGGGAACCTGGAAACCTATGTTATATAACACTCTGTTCCTATTAAGACACCACCTAACTTTTGAGGCATTTCGTGTCGAGTGGCGAAACTCAACTCCACGCTTTCTCTCGTTACCAGATCGAGTAAATAAAAATATTAAATATTTCATTCCCTCGACTGAAGATCATGAAGAAATCTCATGAAAATAGATGTTTGATCCAGTTTCATACCAAAATTTCTAGACGGATTGAAATGAAACTATACAATTTCGAACTATAAAATTTACGCAAGTTTTTGTATAATTTGGCTTAATTGTACAAAAACTTACGTACTAAATTTAGGCGGATAAAGCCAGGGCTTGGCTGCTATAGCGTATATAAGGTATCAAACACTATCGGTTGCAGTACATCGGGCGGAATCCGTCGCGCGTCGCTTACGAAATGTTCCGACGGTACACGAACATATATGTGTATGTGAAAATTTTATTTTATTTTATATTATTGTTTTGTTTGTTTTAATGAAATTAAATTTAAATAATATGTATGTAATAAGATATGAAAACATTTTATAAAAATTAAATGTTTTCATATGTTATTACATACATAAGTATATTTTTAGATATTACATTATTCTGTTATTTTTTAGTTTATTACCTTTTTTCATAGTTCAGGTCTCTTTTTAAAGAAAAAAAGACGTTCGTAACCAAAGCACGTCAGTGAAAGCACTGGTATGTTCATACTTACTAATTATACTACTTTACTAATTATAATTGATTAATTAATATAAGCTATTAATATTATTACTAGAAACAAATCAAAAGAATAAATGATATCTAAAAATGAATAAAACATTGTTGGTAATATTATCAAATTTCATAGAAGTCAAAACCAATTACCTAATATTATAATAGCATAAATTTTAAATATTGTGTTCTATATTTATTATCATTTATATGTAAGCTTACTATAAAAACTTAACTTTTTTAAATTTCATAACTATTTCTTACTAACATATTATATTAAATAAATAAGACATAGAAACATGCAAAAGCATAATAAAAATAAAATAAAACTTTAAACATTTCAGTTGCGACTTTATACATTCACTGTGTGCTAAGTAAAGCAAGCAAACGAAGCAAACTCGAGGGCACAGGGCTGTACATAATATATTAATAAATACAAATTTTAATTATTACTATTCTTAAAATGTTATTAATTATTATTATTGCAGCCGTTTGACTCTATAAGCGATAGTTGTGAGTTTTTTACTCGGAGAACAAGATGGCGGTGTAGAATGCAAGTGAGAAACAGAGTGGCTTGACACAAGATTCAAGGTTCTGCCTATAGCCTACTATTCCATGTGCGGGCAGCGGGATGTATCCCGCTAATTGGCTGTAGCCAATATTAATGATTATAGATATAAATAAATAAGTATAATAATGATATAAATATAAACATGAATAAGCATAATAACAAAATGTAACAATAATATAATAATGATAGGTAGTGTTTCGAATTTTGATTCTAGGTTCCAGGTCTATACTTGCTTTTGTAATGAAAGAAATTTTTTTTTTTTTTAATTTACATGATTTTTAGAAAGATGTTATTGTTCAGTCGAGAAAGACATACTGTATTTTGTAACAGTAATGTTCAATGAAAATCATTTTAAAGAATTAATTTCATAAGTAAGATAATGTTGAAAATGTAATGAGAGAAAAGAAAATGTGAAAGAGAGAAAGAAAATGTTTTTCAGCTTTATGCTGTCTCTTTTTCTCTTCCTTTTAATGATTTGATTGATTATTTTTAATGATCGATTGATTGAATCTTCGTCTTTTATAAAGAACAATTTCAGGAAATTTATATAACAATAAACAAATGGAGGAAGCGACGGTACTAAAATAAATAGAAAATTATTATCGTCTAAAACAATTAGTGGTGTTTTACATAGTTATTCGTAACTAAATTACCGTGACGATTTCAAGTCAATTTTTGCAGATAAACTACAAATGTTTTTAAAATTAATTTATATGTATATACTAATTTCACTAGGATTTTGTATGTAAATGTGTTATTTTTAAATTATTTAATGACACTGAGTATTAAAATTTCTCACCGGAAGACATATATTTAAAAAAAAATACTTTTTTATATTAAATGTAAAAGAATATTCATATATGTCACTGTTCAAATGATAACTTAAATAAATTGCCGTCATTTACAAAATTTTAATTAAAATTGAAGGTGAACTAAAGAACTGGAGAAATATAATTAGTGTGAATTTGCATTTAGAGGATATTTAGTCGGTTTTGAATACACTTTTTGTTATGTATTAAAAATATTCCATTGATTTTATATGTTCCTAATAAATAACATATTGTCATATACAGTTTAAAAACCAATAAAATAAGTATTTCTATTTTCTTATAAACCAACACTTTTTTCATTAGAAAAACATTTGCAAAATGAATATTTTAACCTTGAAAAATTCTGTATGAAAATTTATAGTTATATGAAGATGTATTTACAGGAGTTGCGTGTAATCATATATAATTGCTATATTATTTAAGATCACTAACGTAAACACCTACTACTACAAAAATACTACTAAACGTTGCCGACCTGCCACTTATCATTCTCAAAAAACATATCCGAAGTAAAAATTAAGAGATATCCCATCTCTAGTTCAAATTTTACGCAATTACCTAATTTTCATAATAAATCTAAACAACATTCAACTTTACTGCCAATACCTACGACTCGATTTCGTGAACGAGGTGTGTACGATATTGTCGCTTTGATAGGTCTATGTCTATGAGCGTCATTCTTAACAAATAGCGTTTTACTTTACAATGATAATTTTATTAATTATTTTGTATAAAAAAACACATTCATTTCTGGCCAAATCTCTTTGGTTTAATTGTATTAGGCTTTTAAAAAGTAGTTAAAATTGTGGTTTCATTTAAAGTGGTGATTACAAAACACTGCATTCAAGATATTTAATAATATTTTATTAGTTAAATTATTTTAATATCTGTTAATTATTTAAGAAAAACTCATTTATAACTATGTTTTTACTGACTGTACAATTTGAACAGGTGGTCTTTGGCTATAGATAATTATTTAAATTCACGTTCGTCACGTTAGTATTTGTACGTCAAGTAATTTCTTATTTCTTTTTCCCAACCATATCCAAAAACATTTTTTTAGTTAAAAACTAGTGTTAAGATACTCAGTTCCCTACTTTTCGCCGAATTCTGGAGGCATTACTTGTTGAGGGGTGGAGGCATTTCACACACACACATACACACAGTTGACAAATATTTGATAGTAATATTGAGGGTAATGAGCTTTGGTATTACTGAAAAACTATTTTATTAACTGAAATAAAAACAATAAAAAGTCAAACAAAGAGCGGCATTACGTTCCGCTGTAACTCATCTTCATTACAATAGACTATAAGTCGTCATCCTACAACATCCTATAACTAGCTACTTTATAACACAAGCAAAATTTTTATATTAATCCTGACATATTTGTTTTTTTATTGTAAATTTAAATAAATAATGAAATAATAACATTAAAATATTTTTTTTTATTTGTGTCGACACCCCTAACCCCTCAGTATGCGGCCGATATTTTTTCACTCAAGAACAGGAAACCGACGAGTCGAATTAAAATTATATGTATGTATTTTATAAGCGTCAGTTTTTAAACATTATATATTATTAAATTAGTGTTATAAATAGATTTTTATAAACGTCTTTAGAAAAAAGTTATGTTAATAATATGGATTTATTAAAAAAAAAATTTTTAAGGACAATTAGAAATAGTCTTTTACTAATTTTAAGATTTTTTATAAGTAAAAAACAATATTGGCTTGTTTTAAGAATATAATTAGGCATAATAATAGTCCGGTCATATTAAACAAAAAATACGAGTGAAGACAAATTTAGCGATTTGTAGCTAAACCATAATTTTCAACTGGATGGAATTTCATTTTTCTTTCTATATTATAAAAAGAAATTAATATATTATAAAATTACAATGTTCTCATTTGAATATAAAGCGAAGAAAAATATGTGTGAATATTTCGTTAATTTTACACATAATTTATGTAAATGGCACAATTCATTATAATTGTCATTTCTATTTCATAATTCAAACCAAAATTTAAACAAAAGGTTATATGTTCTCTATACACTTATTAAAATGTATGCATAGGTGGACTCGAACGTCTCTTAGAAACCGGCAAATTGTAATAAGTTTATAAGAATTTCAACGTTGATTAATAGGAACGCCACGTATCACAAAGGTTCGAGTCCTACTACGTTTAAATTTTTATACGTTCTTTAAAATATAATTTAATCTTAGTTTTAATTAACACTTTAAATATGATTCAAAAGTTATATATTTAACTTAAATTAGTATGTATCATACAGAATATGTATATTTCAAAGTTATTAACGGATTCAGAAAAAAAAGAGCACACTACATTCGTATTGATGACGCAAAAGACGCGGAGTTTTTTTATTTATTTTTATCAATTAATGTTTTGTTACTGTTAAAATATTCAAAACTCAATATTTATTCTAGTATTAAGTTAGTTTATTGGTACATACAATATAAATAATTGATACATTTCTTATAAAGTAATTAACTTTCACATATATAAAAAGTGAAATAAGATAATTAATATATATACATTTATGTAATGAGTTAAATTTAATATATTACAAGGGCGCCGACAGCTCACTTACCAAGCTCAATGACACGCGCGAATGAACCAACTTTGCGCCGTGTCGTTTAAATATCATATTATGCATAAGAAAGAAAATAATATAATAAAATTCTTCTCAATGAATAAAATAAATTATAAATGAAAAAATATGTATTTATGTAAAAAATACATTTTTTTTTTGTTTAAATTATCATTTCGACTCTATAGCAGAGCTAGGAGATTTGCCGTCTCGTTTTTAATATAACTCTGTCTCACTCCCACGTGGACGTAGTGTGGTAGCTAGCGGTGATTATTTAGATTATTTTTTTATAAAATGTATTATAACATATTTATATAAGTATACAAGAAATTTCTAAAGGCATGCGTGTTGTGTGGCGGAGCTCGACGCCGCGCTTTGCGATGGTACCATGGTACCGAAAACAATAAAAATATTAATAAACAATAATTAATCCCCCCGAGTGGGAATCGAACCCAACACCGTCGCCTTTACAGTCACACAATTGTGCCCCAACGCCACGACCGCCTTATTTATATTTTTTTGTGATGAATCTTAAATATGCATAGTATGTAATGTATAGATATTACGGAACCCGCACCCAAAAGGTAAAATGGGACTTTTATTACTGAGACTCTTTCTACTATAAAATATATTTTTGTGATAGTGGTGTATTTTTATGTTAGTTCCAAAGGGATTGAACCCACAACCATCGTTTACACTTAGGAGCGGTCCCACGTCGACACGATGGCCTTTGAATCTATTGTAAGAAGCTAATATGACTAAGTCTTATTTACATTCTTACTAAAAATAACATTTCTATGAATTGTAACAAAGAATTTTATATTTAAATTAACATTAAATTTTAATACTGTACAATCTAATATAGCGGATTCATAAATTAGCGTTTGACTGTAAATGCGATGGTTGTAGGTTCGATTCCCATTTGGGAAATGAATATATATATTTTGGAACTAATAATGTGTATAAAAGGTAGAAAAGTGCATAAAATAATGTGTTACTCTTTCTATTAATAATATATTTATTTAGTTTAACAACAAACTTTTTTGCTGTATAAATAATTTGTATTTTCAAGTAAGCATAGCCACGTCACAATACAAGTTTTGAAGCACTGAACCTAAAGTAGGTTAAAATTTCGAGATCTTATCATTTGTGAAACGTAAAAATTATCACATTCATACAATAAAGTGTTTAAATATTATATCTGGGGCCGTCGTGGCAGTGTGGCACAGCGTGTGACTGTAAACGCCACCGTTGTGGGTTCAATTCCCATGAAAAAGTATGAATTATTTTGATTCACAGTTCATGAGATATAGCCTGGTGATAGGACAAACAGACAAAGGAGTCATAGTAATTGACTGCGTTTTACAATTGGTACGGAACCTAAAAATAGAAAGATGAAATATTATATGTGTACTTGAGTTTTGGTTGAACGATTTGTTCTACATATTATTTGGAAGACCTTGGTAACAAATTCAATTAGAATTAGTAAAAATCAATAAAAATCTAATTAATTTAATCAAATTGTTAATATTACTCATTTATAATATTATTCTAAAATGAAATATTATTTAGAATATTATTTTTAAAATGAAATATTTAATATTTTTTTTCTTCGTTCCGGCAAGGAGGCAAAGCGCGGCGTTGAGTTCCTCCACTCAATACCGGAATTCAGCGGAAAGTGGGGAACAGAAGTGTCTTAATTGGAACAGAGTGTCTTAACATTAGGTTCCGAGGTTTGTTCTTCCTGCCCTGCTATCTGCTTGATAAAACGTAAAGCTAAAAAACAAAAGAGGAATACTCATATCTCAAGAACTACCGAACAAAAACAAGTACACAACAAGCAATTTTGACACAATGCGTATTCAGTGGCGTAACTCAACGCCACGCTTTGCTTTGCTTATTACCAGAGCAATGAAATGAAATTAATTAACTTCCCCTTATTGGAATCCAACCCACAACCGTTGTGTTTACAGGCGAACACCCTTATTATTAATATTAAAACATTTTGGTTATTTTTCTAAGTCGGTTAAGTAAAATTGATTTCTTTACACTGTTAGTAAGAGCGGAGCGAATTAGATTACGAAACTATATCTATCTCTTTCAGACGCATATAACTAAACGACGATAGAGCGAGATGGGGACAGTCGTAAAAAATAAACGAGAATTGAAATTCTTTTAATGAAAACTATAGAATATGCAAATGAAATTGTTTTTTTTTGTTTTTTTATTACATTTTTTTTGGATTTGTTTGAATTTAAAAAGAGTTATTTTTTTTCTATTTCTAATTGTGTTTTTTTTGGTATTTATATAAAGATAAAAGTTTCCGGGTAAGATTTCCTCCTGTTAAAAAAAACTGTGGATGAATGTGAATTATTTAACTAGTTAAATTTATCACTTAATAATTTAGTTATTTTCATAACTTTTGTGGTATAAAACTATTAAATTAATTAATAATTATCACTTTTTGTAACCTAGTGTTACGATTCCCACGAACCGCCCAATTAACATGGCAATACGTATTGAGTGGCGGAACTCAACCCCACTCTTTGCTTCGTTACCAGAGTGAGAAAATGAAAATAATAAAAAAATAAGCAAATCCATAGAAACAGTATAGTATTGAGACAAAGAAATTACACGATTGTGTATTAATATTTATGTGCCTCCACACCATATTATTGCAACTTGTCTTCTTTATCTGTGCTGTATTGTAACAATTTTTAAAATTTTAAATAACATACTTTAAAACAAATTAATATTGTTAATATTATAACTTTAACTATCAAAACTGGAAAAAGAAAGAAATATCAATTTATTTTATTCAAAAAAAGAAATTTCAAAGTCTCAAGAATCGCAAGAAAGCGATATCTTCTTTTTTTCTAAGATTTACTTATTACTTAGTGACAACGATACAAAACACACTAAGAAAATACAACCAAATAAAAACTCTCTACATTCTAGTCTAAAAGGAAAATAAATTTAAAAAATATGAAAAATCCAAACCAAGTTACAATATTGTTCCACTCTACCCGGCAACCTTTAATATACACACACAAGTACAACTAATTTTATGCTTCACGAATACTAAAACCATCCACGATCTGTAATCGACCTTAAATCCATGTAATAAGATTGAAAATTGCTTAAACTGCAAAAAAACCGCTTAAAATAATGATATTTCAATCTTATCACTGAAAAGATAATATTTAAATTCTTACAGCGTTGAGTTCCGCCACTCAGCACGTAGTCTTAATAATTGGGCGGTGCGCAAACGGAGTGTCTTAACACTAGGGTACTTCTGACTCAGCTATATGCGGGATAATATGTGAAGCATGTGTTGCTCTAAAACGTAGTCTATATGTAATTTGAAATCGGTTAAATTTTGTCTAACTTTTGTATGTTTCGTCGAACGCGCTAATCTTAGGAACTAATGAAAAAATCTATAGCTCATTTTATTAATCGGCTTATAGCAGAAGGTAGGAAGGAGAAAGTTATAGCAGAAGGTAGGAAGGAGAAGGTAGGAAGAAGTCACAGTCCAGAGCGGTAGTCCAGGGCGGTGAAGGTAGAGCGAACATGAGAACTTGGTGTTGGGGCACTCCGTTCCCCATTAAGATACAACGTTCCTCAATTTTTGTGGTAATGCCGCAGTTTGCCTCATTACCGAACGAGGAAATTAAAATATTAAATATTAATTCTCCGGAGTGGGAAACGAACCCAGGACCTTCGAATTTACCCTCAGACGCTGTGCCACTGCGACAGAATAATGTGTTACTTTAAAAAAAAGTATATTCTTCCTGCTTACCCTGCTATATAAAAGATAGTGTGTAATAACTTAAACTTAAAAAAAGGGAAAACAGTGGGTTTTTTCTAAACTAAGTCTAAAAATATCTACTAATATAAAGTATCACTTCAATTCATTTCATTTTCATACAATATTTTTCTAAGAGAACGATCGCATAGTGGCCTTGGCCGCGATACTTAAACTATTAAAATTCTGTGTACGTTAGTGTTTAATTTGTGTTTTTTTTATGTAAATATATGTATGGAAGAGGTCATTCATTACTCATGCGATGGTTGTAGGTTCGATACCCAATCGGAGGGTACTGTACACTTAATAGGAGAACAAATTTTTCCCTATAAATGGACAATACAATATCAAAATTGTTTATTCATTTTGAACCAGTTGTTTCTGAGATTAGAGCGCTAAACCAAACCAACTCTTCAGAGTTTATAATGTTAGTAAAGATATTATGTAACAACTTTTCATACTAACTGTCAGTTAAACTTGTAACAGAATAATGGTTTTTTGCTACTTTCACTTAGTTTTATACTTATTAAAAGATTTTGTTTCTTTTTATTTTGTTAGCTTCACGCTGTATCCCACAAATAGCAGGGTAGTCAGAAGGAACTTAGGGTTCGAATTATATTTTATAAATGGACTATTCAACACAAAAATATTTTTTTAAATTCATATAGCTCATGAGATTAGCGTGTTCAACCAAACAAACCTCTCGTCTTAAAATATTAGTATAGATTCTTACATAATATTTCACGACATTTTTACACGATACGATAAATCGTATAATCTGAAAGCATTCTATAATACTCTTGTAGCAAAATCGATATACCATATACGTTTGTTAATAAGTAATGTATGTATGGACATGAAGTTGCCGTTTTTAAACCGATTGCGGAAAATAGTATGTATAAAGGAATATATTTTATTTTCAAGAATAAAGCCGAAATGTCTTGAATGCAAAAATAGAAAGAACTTAGTGTTCTGACACTAAGTTCTTCATGTTCTCTCGGCAAAATGACAAAGAAAATAGAATTTATATTTTCATTTCCTCTCTACGTCGTGGCGCCTGACTGTAAACGCCTCATTTCGCTATGGTAACAAGAAGAAAAAAGGAGTTCTGCCACTCAACGATCAATGTCTCAAAAATTTTAACGGTGAGTGGGGAACGGAGTATCTTAGTACTAGATTCTTGCTGTCTACGCTACTATATGTAGGATACAGCGTGAAACTTAAAAAAATACTCTAAAAAAGTAAATAAAAAAGAATTGAGTGTCTTGACACTAGTTTTTCTCACTTTTCTACACTAAATGGAGGAAAAAAAATAATTAAAGTTTTCATTACGTCTCTGTATAGAAGTGTATGTAATATGAATATTGGCATCCGTGCGCTGTCAAATAATTGGTGAATTGAGATGCTTTAGAGTAGAACGTTGCTTTTTGTTTTTTTTTTCTAATTTTGTTTTTTAATAAATTAATATGTGTGTGTGTGTTGGTGTGTCAGCTTTGGTGTGTGCAACTGTGTTTGGATGAGTTTTGTGTATTTTTTTTTTTTTTTAATTATTTAAGGAAAATTATGAGGTAGTCGTTTTTTCTAGTATTTAGTTTTTATGTTCATAAAAACTAAATACTAGAAAAAACGACTACGTAGTTAATTTAAATGAATACTAAAGACTAACTTTTATCCTTTATCCATTGATTTATATTAATTAATGGTTGTGTGTGATACGTGCCATATTTTAAATGCCCGAAGTAACTCGCAGGTACGGTGGGTAAGACTGAAACCTTTTCATTTATCTTTTCCGATAAATAGGCCAACACAAAAATATTTTATTAATCCAAATAATTAGTTCCTTCAACCACTAAAACGCTATTTTATTTGTTTAGTTCAACAAAATCTGCAGCTTTATGATATTTGTATAGGAGTAAAGTTAAGTAATAACCGGGTATTAAGTTAAGGTTTAAATTCATATGATTTAAATGCTCTGTAGATATTTTTATTTTCTTACCTCAATAAACACAAATTTATTAAAAATATTAAACATATGTAAAGTTTAATTTCGATTATTTATATGATTCATACAAATTGAATAAACAGGTTAAACCATTAGAACAAGCATCGTATTGTATCTGCATCTCGCTTTTACGACTATATGTTACTTGAGACAGAAAATTTTATGACATTATGCAATTATGACGCCATATTGAGTTAACTAAAAATCATGTGTCTGTACGCGAAGGTAGTTACTTCAATTCCTACTATGCTAGGCTACATACATATAAATATCAATTTTATACATAATAAAATTTATAATAGACTTGATTTCTATAATTTAAGTTGAAAATTTCACTCGTTCTCGTAATATAATACGTTCGTGTAATTATGTCGTTGACCTCGTAAAGTTATCGGTAAATATTTAACGCGTTTGTATTATTATATGTTACAACAGTACTTTTTTCAAAAATAAATCCATACATTTTTTTAAGTGGTAATATATATTTTATAAGTAATATAATATGTAAAACATTACAAATTACGTAGAATTGACGTACGTCTAGGTTCTTGAAAATTTTCATGTAGTTTCAAAAGAGCAAAAACTATAGGTTTATTTGTATTTACTTACAAATATAACAAAACTATAATACATAATTTATTATTTTATATAAAACAAAAAAAAAACAGTTCACCAATTGTTCCTGCATAGCGGGGTAGGCAAAAGGACTATAGTATTAAGACATTGCGTTACCCACGCACCGCATAATTTTTGAAACATTGCGCGCTGAGCTTTTTCTAAAATATTTTAGATATAATCATCTTCTGGAATCAAACATGCAACCATCACGTTTACAGTCATACGCTGTTCGACTGCTACACGATGGCCTTAACAATTTCTCATACCTTTTTTATTTACACATCAAGTTCAACAAATGCAGCCACATGTTTAAAATCACATTTTATATTAGCGTTTAATGTTGTTAATTTTATATTTGAAAGTAACGGTATAGTTATAATATTATATTTTAATCAAATCATATAATTTAATTGAAATAAAGAAAAAAATACAAGCAGTTTGAGGATTGCCCACCATCTTATCTCTACGGACATAAAAAAAGGTATTCACATCGTTCGACTCAACAAAATATTGTTATTATTACTTTCTGGACAATTCTATACAAAACTCTTTAGTTTTCTTTTTTCCTTTTTTTCGCCTATATTATTTATATATTTTTTAGCTGCAGCTTCACCCGCGTGGTTAAATCAATATTACTAAGTATTGTATAAGACACACGACACATTCTAAGTGCCAGAGATAACTGACTCCAAATAAAATGGGTTACAAGCATGATTGACGTCAGATATATGTAACTTTTAGTCTTCCTCGGTAAACGGACTATCCAATCAAAAAAAAACGAAAGTCAAATCAGTAGTTCCTGAATTTAGCGCGTTCAACCAAATAAACTCACCAGTTTTATAATACTAGTATATGGACAGTACAGATAGATCAGAATCTAGTTTATTAAAACTAGATTGAAACTATAATTATCGTTTGCTTATTAATAATGCCAAATATACCGCAATTACGTCACATATGGGAATTGTAAAGGAAAATAAAATGTATAAGAAATACCTTTATTTTTCTTTATAATAAAAATAGGCAGCAAATATTTGTATTTCATATTATTTTCTATTAACATAATATTCGATACATTAATTTCCTGAATTATCATGAAATTTTTGCATGTCACGCAAACATCATTAGAATAACATAAATATTTATTTAATAATATGTAATCGTTTGATCAGACTGTGATATTTGAACCCACACTATTAAGGCACACCACACACGCACGACACGACAATAGCATTACTAGTATTCTTTTTTCTTTTTTTTTTATACAGGTGGAAGCGTCAGCGCTCCTTTTACGTCAACATCATATAGGGTAAAATATTTTAAACCCATACCTAAAGAAATTATTCCAAGATACCTCAACAGTTTAGACGTAGAATTTTTTTTCATTTCACGATGTTTATTCACACCTGTATTTCGTGTGACGCAGTTACGCATAGATACCAATAACGTAATCACATACTACTACAAAAATACTACTAGTTAAATAATTTTGAACTTTGCCGCCAATACCTAAGACTCGATTTTGAAATGAGGCGTATACGGGTTTCCCTTTGATAGGTTTTTTACAATGATAATTTTATTATTTATTTCGTTTAAAAGAATCACTTTTTCATTTTTGCGAAAAAAAAATATTTATGAATTATATTAGGCTTTTATAGAGTAGTTAAAATTGTAGTTTCATTTAAAGTGGTGCTGACAAAAACACTCTGTATATGATAATTACAGAAAACTTTTACCCTCTTAACAATTAATGTAATATAACTTAGCTATTGCTTCGATAAATGAACTATCCACCACTAAAATTTCTTTTCAATTCGGACCAGTAGTTCCTGAGATTAACCAAACAAATTCTTCTGCTTTATAATATAACAGTAAATAGTGAATTCCGGGTCGAAAAATTAATACTAGTACGATTTGAAACTTTCGCTTCAAATAGAATTTCTTAACAGATCTTCAATTTATATTTTAATATTATTCGTAATAATACAATCACCGGTGATCATGATAGTACCAACTCACTCCTTATCAGTTATTTACACAAAGCGAACCCGCGATAAGATACAAATGCACACATGCACACATAGACGCCAACTTGTCAATAAGGACAATTCGGCTTCGATAGTAAATTTTTGAAATCTTAAATTTTGATTGAACATGAATGATTATTACTATATTTAATTTTTATGTAAAAAATATATATATGGATTTATAAGAATTTGGGATATATCTGACTGTGAAGGTAATAGGGTTGGGTTGGGGGTGAAGGTTGGGGGTTTGATCAACGTTTAATAAGATGTTCTCATTTAAATTATTGAATTGTTTTTGTTTAGACAAAGCACAGATTTGAATTCCTTAAGCCAACATTTAAGAACAGAAAATGGAGAGTACTCTCAGTACTCTCTTCTTTGCTGTACTGAAATGGTTTTAAAGACAGTAATTTTGTTTTTTTTTATTTATTACGTTTCATAAACGAATAATCATTAATTATGTAATCAACACTTGTCTGCAACAATTATAGATTTAAATCCTATATAAAGTAATGTATGTACTGACTATGCAGATTTATATTATTAAAGATTCTATAATTTTCAACGAGAGTAGAGAGAGTGAAAGGAAGAGAGTGAGGCAGCTACAGAATATTATACTTTTGGTATGTAAAATCTAACTACACTACAGCTTCAGTTACGTTTACAACTATAGTCAAGTATAGTAAGATAAAAAAACAATTGTACAATAAACTATGGGATTGCATAATCTCAATGATAAAGACTGTGATATGATACATTATATCAAAGCACACACATTCTCGAAATATTTGTTCTAGAAATTTAAAATTTTAGAATAAGCCAAGAGAAGTGACTGAAAATTATCGGGAATTGGGTTTTATTGAAAAATAAAAATACCTATATTTATAAATTATTAAAAGAAATAATAGTATTAGCCTTTTATATTGGAATAGCTGTATTATTTAACGTACACCGGTGATTGTCGTAAATAAGCAATAATTATTATTTAAATAGCTTTAACAAACAATTCACGACCTTATTATGAGTAGAAAATTGGTCTATTAAAGTAACAGGTGACACATTTTTATTATTTCAATTCCTTTTACGGCTAGGCTTGAATCGAGTCTAATTCCAGAAACCAAAGTCTGTTTATTCTTTAATTTCTGACAAATTTTCTAAATATTTGTATCAATGTGTACAACAAAGAGCGCCCGATGTCGCTTATATTTTAATTAAATAAAAACAATTATTTCACCGAGTCAATTATCTCATTTTTTAATTAAATAAAAACACCGGGTGTATGTCCAAGTGAATTTAAATCCACAACGTTCATTCAAGTAAAAAAAATGCCAATGACATATTTTATAATATATTGAGTTTTAGGGATTTTTACTACACAATTATTTATTTTCTCATCTGAATTAATTTTAATAAGTTTCAGCCAATCCAATAAAATACTTATTTTGTAGCAATATCGCATAAAATACTTTATTTTGACATATTTTTTTTTATTTATGAACCGATTGAAATATGACTAGCACTAAATATTAAGGGAAATTTGTTAAAATACTATGTTGAAATAGTTGTGCCGTTTGTGAGATTAGCGTGCACAACAGGCAAATAGACCGACCGAAAAACAAATAAATAATTTTAAAAAACAGTTTTAGTTTTTATTACATTGATAAATGCTGGGAGCATATTATTATATAAAAGATATGCGCCATTTAAGGATATGTAATAGATTTTTTCATATATCTTCCATATACACACAGCGATCAGTTATAATTTAATGATATATACATAAATATAATAAAAATAATATAAAATTTATGTATGTACAAGTCGTCTCTACATATTTCAGTTCGTAAGTTTGAGCGCATCGTGAATGTATTGTGTACACGCTTGAACAGTTTTGATATTTTATTATTTATTATTTTTATTTGGATACTTCTTTAAAGGAAAGTTGTTTCAAAGTTGACATCGAGACACTTATATTTATTGAATTTTCTGATAGTATTTATATTTCTAATTCTAGATGTCTGAATAACGAAAGTTCTCAATATATGTGATGCAGCGTTAAGTTTCGCAATTTAACATGCAATATTTTAGGCAATCGGGCAGAAAAAGGGGATATGAGTGTTAAATGGTGTTAAGTTCTTAACACAGGAAACCCTGCTCTTCTACCGGGTAGGTAGGAGAGCAGGGTTTCCTGTGGGCTGTGTGAAACAAAGCATAAAAATATATATTAGTATTTCAGTTAGCGCGCATACCCTACATGTATGAAAAAACATGCATATTATATTTGAGCCATTTCCTTAAATCAATCTGTCTACTAGTGAAACGCAACTTTGTTTGAGTCACAATTTGAAATAGTGTAGTACAAATTAATATTTTTGAAATGTCACAAAATTATTGGTATATTCAAATAGAAACATACAAATAAATAAATAAATAAACATTTATTTATTTTATTAAAAAAACTCAAAATTTATTAGTCAAACCACTCGTTTTATAATATATGTAAAGACTAACAGTAAATATAGTTGAGTAGAGTTATGGACAAAAACTTGTATAGATATAATTTTGATAAAATCTATTTGGATGTGTCAATATTTCTTATCTCAATTTAGTAATTTGATCATATCAAGTGACATAGCAAAAATGCTATTGATTATAGGACCATTTACTTACATTATAATCACTAAATGATTGATTTATCTGTGAAGTTAAATAAAAATATACATTAAATTAAGACAAAAGTAGGTTTAAAAAACATAATATATCTCCGTTCCCCGTTCGTAGCAACGTATTATTAAAGTTAAAAGTGAATTTATAATAATATTACGTCTTATCGAATATACATCTTAAAACGAGAATATTGCGAAAGCATGGGAATATTGACATTTATTTAAAAAAAATAGAATATTATTAAAAATTTATACATTTTGTTAACAACGTGTGTAAATAGAAGAGAACGAAAAGATTTCACTACACTTTCCCTCTATAATCTATAATGACATCAGATCTATGATTTTAAAAATCTATGTAAATCAAGTTTTATAATTACCACCATCCTTTCACTGAACAGTTATGTTGATAAGACGAACTCATTAATTAAACGACAATTATAAATTTGGCAAGTTACCAGTTACATTCGTTCATCAAGGCCGACGTAATAACATCATGAGTTAGCTAATTTGAATTTTTACTCAACTGATGGTAATAGATTCAAATCCTGAGCAAGGTAATTTTGTATGGATCATAAATATATTGTCAATTGTTATTATACACAATTATATAACCTAAACCAAAAACCTGCTTGTCGCTTATTCACTTCCATATGTTGTCTGGAAGAGATCCCTAATTATTAAAATATAAGGCCTTCTTTGTGACCTAAATATTTTTAATGTATACAACTTTTTTATCAGCTTCACGCTATATCCCGCACACAGAAGGGTAGGCAGAGGGAACCTAGCTTTGAAACACCTTTTCCCCATTTCTTGAGTGGCAGAACTCAACGCCGCGTTTTGCCTCGACACCAGAGCGATGCAATGCAAATATAAATTTAAATAAATATTTCATCTCCTCGAGTGGGGAACGAACCCACAACCAGTCGGTTTTACAATCACACTTTGTGCACCTGCGTAAATTAGTAATATTTAAACATAATACATTATATTAACCATAATACACGAAAACGGGAATTAACTAAATTATAAAACAGTTTCTGTTACGTTAATCATGTTTTGTAAAATAATACAAAAGAAATTAAAGTGAAAAAAATAAGAGTCTATTTTTTCTATTTATTACTAACATACAAAACTAACATTTGTATGAAGCATTTAAACACGAATCGAACCTACTACTTAAGCCTAAAAAGGTAAAAAAATAAAGTATCAAGACCACATAATGCTACAAAAGCCATAAAGTACAACACAATTACTGAAACGACCTCACATACAATATTCAACTTTATTACCTTGTAATAAGATACTATTTAGATTCTTGATTTTATGATGTATGGTACAAAGGAAATTAATAATATATATTTATTTCTATTTTCTATATTTTGTTTGACGGTAAGCGCGACGGTTGTGGGTTCGATTCCCCCTGGAGGGCTGTATTATTAATATATAGAAAATAAATCAACATTGTAAATTGAGTGGCGGAATTAAACACCGCGCTTCCTATATAAAGCGCTCAATATGCAATTCCTTGAAAGTTCGGCAGAGAGCGGGGAAAAGTGTCTTACACTAGGTTCCAGCTGCCTACTTTGCTTTATGCGGAATACAACGTGAAGATATAAAGATACATTATTATTTACTATTTATTATTCTTAAACAAATTAAAACAGAATTTGAATAAAATAGTAAAAAATGAACACATGCCTAATTACCACTCCCAGTACAATGGACAAAGAAAAACTATTAAACAAGAAAATCGAACCCGCTACCTCCTCTTATTTAGACATACAAGTAATTTCATCCATGAAATAGTTGCCGTTACCAAATAGGGATTAGAGTGAGACAGATGAATAGTGTTAGAGCGAGACAGAGCTATACGAGTTTACTTAGTGTTTAAAATTTATTATGATTTTTACTCAAAACGTTTAAGTTTTTTGTTAAAATATAAAGAAAGAAATATTACTTTTATAGCTTAACGCTGTATCTCGCACATAGCAAGGTAGGCGGTGGAAACCTAGTGTATGGTTAAAGAGAACCTAGCGAGAGATCGTGCGTTGAGCGGCGGAACTTAACGCCGTAGTTTATCTTGTTACCAAAGCGAGGAAATAAAAATAACTTATTCTGTCTAATGAGAATCGAACCTATAACCGTTGAGTTTATAGTCAACCTGTACTGCTGCGCCATGACGACTTCAATAATAATAAATTTATTCTTATTATTTATAATTTTCATAAAGAAAGAAAGGGAAAGAAAAGACATTTAATTGATATTATTTTCACTTTCACACTTTTAAATCCATACTTTTTAAACGCTATTGTGAGGTTCACTTGTGAGTTGTGACTAAGTAATAAAATCTAAGAAACTGAATTTGACCCACTTGTAATAATTCTATCACCATAAAACTTGCAAGTTATACATAGATGACAAAACAAAAATGGTATCATTGAGCTGGTGTGATGAAGGAGCCAGGATCTGGATAGTGGAACTCTTCAGATGTTTTTAAACTTTACCACTCCAGTTTAGGATCATATAATTTATAGCTTAGAGCAAATTTTGAACGAAGACAATTTAAAATAGCGTGTTTTTTAGTTTTTAAAGATCCATTTTAATTTACGGAGGCCAGTTATGGCGCAGGGGCACAAGGTGTGATTGTAAACGAGCAATTGGTTCGTTTCCCAGGTACTCAGGTTCCCTCTGCCTACCTAGTGCTCATGTGGGAGACAGCAAAAAATAATAATTTTATTGTAAATCAAATGTGAAGTAAAATTGAAATGAAATTCAAAGCTAATCTTAAAGCTATCAATAATAAAGTGGTATACAAAAGTAAAAACAGATTTTTCACGCAAAAACTAATGAATGAATTGAGATTTATAGCATTGGCTGAAATTTCAGTTTTCAATGTAAAGATATTGTCTTTGAAGTGACAATGTTATTAGAACACGAAAGTAATTAAGATTAGTAAACAAAATCATAGAGTAGTTCAAGCGGGCGAAGCCGCGAGCTGGTCGCTGGTAAAATATAAAATATAAACTCTTACCTCGCCATGTATGTGTCTGCCATCAGGAGTGTTTTCAGGTAGGAAGTATAACCGTAGTGACACTAGCGTTTGATCCGATACTCTGTCTGTCCAAAGCAATTGTAGTTCTCCTGTGGACAAAAATAATATGTAGTTTTAAGAATTCTCTTTCATACACCAAATAATACAAGTGCTACAGAATGCGCTCTACGCTGTAAATTTAATAAGTTCTAATCGTTTATTAGTAACCTCTAAAGTGATCCAATATTCAAGTCCTGGCTTCATCAACCATCCAGGTCGTTGATACCATAATATTGTATTGTCACCGAAGCTGCATATATTTGCCGAGTTTCATTTCGATACAATTATGACAGATGGTTCAAATTCAGATTCTTAGATTCTATTAAATAGTTTGTTGTAACAAACAGCCTCTACCTAAGAGAAACGCCTTTAAAAAATCTTATTCTTATCCACACTACTGTTACTAATGTTACTGTTATCTGTAGTCCTATAGGCATTACTACTGGTTGTGTATGACACAAGTGATTGTGTATGACTCAATGACACATGACACATTCAAGCTTCGGGAGGTAAGTCTGACCACGCACCACAGTGGGTTATTTTGACACAATTAACGTCGTCTATACTTCTTTATTATTATTATAAGTCTGAAGAGTTTGTTTGTTTGATTGTATCTCAGGAACTACATAGTAGTAGGTTCGAATTACAAAAAAATATATTGTATAATGTATTTATTAAGGAACACTTAATAAAGACTTTATTTCACCACGTTAAAGCGGCAATAATAATGTATAATATTGTGTCATAAACAACTCTCATTTTTTCCATTTCACTATGCGAGGGAAATCGTAGATAAAGCTCGTATTTAATAAATAACATTATCTTTTAACAAATTATATTTTTTAGCTTCACGATGTATCACGCACATCGCAGGGTAGGCATAGGGAACATGGGAACCTAGTGTTATAACATTTGTACCCACTTCCGTACCCAACGAATGTTGTTGCGGAACACATGATCATTCTTAACAATAATGTTTAACTATGTAACATTTGTAAAAATCTCTATTTTCCTTAAAAAAATACTTCTCATTTCTCATTTACCTTATTTATTAACATCGTTTAGTACTCATAGGAATAAAATAAATAAACAACCTTTTTTTTTTTACCCATTTAAAGAATCCAAAGACAAAAAATGGTGTAAGATCCGTTATTAATGAAAATTCCCATTTCATCGAGTACAAATTTTAATAAAGCCCCCACTTAATGCTCCAAGGAGTCTACATGTCAAGTTTCAGCGTTGTAGTCGGTGCGGTGTATAGTCTGTTGGTCATTCGCTTTTCAGAAGAGTTTGATTTGCTTACTGATAACGCAGCGTTGAGTTCCGCTACTACCATCTCTACTTACCAATAGAAACCAACTCTGAGTCTTGCCATATCCTGACAAAGAAGAAGTCACCTATCGCCACAATTTTCTCTTTAGGCCCGGTCAGTCTGATCGCCTTGTAGAACGTGTACTGCCCGTGATGACCGCATGGTGCGCCCACGAGCTGGAATTAAAAAGGAAACATTTGACTGACATGACTGACAAAACTGACAAGACTGACATTATATTGTTAGTGTATTTCGTCCTACTACTAGTGAGAAAGGATGCGCGTTTCATTTTAAAGCAAAATTTTCTGGACGGATTTAGATGAAACTTTCCAGTAATATTAATCCAGTAAGAAGTAGGTAACTTCTACATGAGTATAACACATAGGTTACAATTTATGTAAAGATATTGCATAATTTAATTATTATTTAATAACAACTTTTTGCGTTATGGCTATATATTTTTATATATTTTCTTTAGCCCACATATTTTATATAAAGATATAATAAAACTGAAGACTCTGTTTGTCTGACATTATATACCTATTATTTTATTTTCTTTAACAAATAAGTTTATGAAGTTAAAAGTTTAAACATTAAGAATAGAAATATGCTAAAAAGAAAGACTATCGTGTCACAGTAGGATAGTGCGCGATTGTTATGGATTCGATTCCCACTCCGGGGCACGATATTTAAATTACCTCGTTTTGTCAGATAAAAAACGGTGTTGAATTTCACCATTCAACGTGAGCGTGTCTTAACATTAGGTTCCCTGTTACGTGCCATTAGGCCCCGCCACCTAGCACGCAACGTTTTAAAAAAAGACAGAGCGGAGAGAAAATGGAGTGTCTTATGACTCTCTGCCTACTTTACTGAGCGAAAAGATAAAAAGTAAATTCAACTGGTGAAATATGGGAATGAGCGGAATCGTTGGAAACAGGCTTTGAATAAATTTAATTAGCTTTTTGTGTTTTTCTTTAAATAAATCACGAACATTTAAACGCAAGTTAGGAGCGGATGTAGATATTTTTGTGTAGCGTTGGCATAAAAATGTAGTATTATAATATATAAATATATATTTATTATTTTTTGTTTACTTCTTTGACAGCTAGATTAGGTAAGATATTTAATTTTTATTATCGGTGGAACTCTATAAACATAACTCCATATATCGCTCATTTAGTGCAACAATTTGGTGCAAAAAAAACAAAAAAAAATATTTTAAATATGTAAGGATTTATACTATTTAAGTTTAATTGCATCCTCCAAGTCGTGCAATAAAAAAGTACTCTTATTTTATTTACGAAAAGTGTCAATTATTATATCTTATATTTATATTATTATATTTATATTATTATATTTATATTATTATATGTATATTATATAGTGTGTGACTGTAAACGTGACAGTTCTTAGTAAAATCTAGGGAAATTTATTATTTTTAGTGTCTCGCTATGGTCTCGCTTTGCAATATCTCGAATATTTTATGTTGCGAGGAAAGAGGAGTGTCTTAACTCTTAACACTAGGTACCTTGCTATATGCGGGATATAGCAGAGATCTAAAATCAAATACCTATACACTTAATTACTTTATATTATTGTATACAATTTACTATATATTACTATACGTGTATCCAATCTTGCTAGCAAACGTACAACGTTGTGTTTTACTGTAATTTAGACAAAATGTGATGAAAGGAGTGATTTGTGACTATATTTCTTTGTGTATCTCACTATAACACGGGAAAAATGTTAAAATTGAGAGACTATTGGCGCAGTAAATCTGACTGTAAGCGCAGTTGTGTGTTCGATTAGGTTTTTTACTTATCTACACTGCTACTTATAGGTTACAGAATGAAGCTGAAAAAAAAACCTGCTATAAATTGATATTATTGATTCAAATATACCCACGTATTGAATTTACCTAACAATATTATTGTAATATATAATTTAATATAATACACATAAAGGTTATATTTGTATAAACAAATAAATCGATTTACATAAAATATTTAGTCTCAATTAACATTTTAACATACATATGGACTTTCGTAGAGTGTAATAGCTGCTTATTAAGTACTGTAAACTATAATATTGACATATTCCTCTAGTAATTTATGACTGACTAAGGAAAAGGTCGTGCGTGATCTCGAGCCCGTTTAGAAAATATTTATTTATTTTATTTTTTATTTTATTTATTTTTAAGGGAAACATACAGTAGGTACATTAAATATATTCTAATAACACACAATTAATAGTACAAATACCAATCAAGTTTCCACAAACTAAAACGTAATATGTTTAACAACTGCAAAAATAGTTAAATATAGTAATCAATCACTATCCCGCCATCAATTTCTCTCAATATTAGCGGCATATTAGTGTCTTATAGTAATAATAACAAAGTTACGTTAAGTAAAATGAACGCACAATTCTGACGCCGGATGTAACCATTTTGGTGTAGGGACGGCAAAAAAATATTTGAACACTACTTTACTTTATTGTTGCAATTTTAGAAAAAAAAAATACATAAATCAAAATTATTGTTTTCTTTTTAATCTGTGTTTTTTTTATATTTTACATATTGTATGTTATGTGTTTAAAAATAGTCTTATCACATTGACATCACATTTTACCATTAGTTAAATTGAATTCATCTTTTTGTTATTAAAAATTGTGTAAATACGAAGAAGCTTTGGTATATCCGTATACATAAAAACAATATGTGTAAATTGTCGAAAAAGAAGTTAAATTAACATTTTTTATCGTCACTAATATAACTCACACTCACATAACAGGATAGGCAGAGGGAACCTGGGAATCAAGTATTAAGACACTCCGTTCCCGTTAAGAGGCTTCTTTTCCTTACTTCCCTCTGAATTCTCAAGACATTGTGTGGCGAAACTCAACGCCACGCTAATGTTCATTTCCAGAGCGAGGAAATGAAAATATTTCATATTTCATTCCCCCGAGTGGGAATCAAACCCACAACCGACGGTTTAACAGTCGCATACTTACGCCCTAGCGCTACGACGGCTTATTATTAATTAATATATAATTTCGTTAAAATTGTAAGTTTATTACGTTTTAAAACAAAGCTGTGAAAAATTATAGTATTTTAAAATATACACTTATTTTTATCTAAACCACATAGAATGCAGATTTACTTGTTTCCGTGGGAGCTACGACATAAAGAGTAAATTAAATAAGTAGTCTTTTTTAATAAATACAACCTTGTGTCAATAATACCATAGTATTTTTCACATATTTTATATAGTTTTTTTATGTGGTTTAAAAAAGTAAGTTAAATAAAAGTTTATTTATGAAATTAAATATTTATTTTAAAAATCCATCCTTATGAAAATAAGGACTATACAAATAAAACAACTAGGCAATATTACTTATATTAATAAAAGATATTGTTAATTTTTATGCATATAAATACCTGATTGATATGGATATCGATTCCATAATCTTTGGCTTGGCAATAGAAATTATTAACCACTAGTTATGTCCAAAAGGGAATCTAAATTCCCTCTATTGGATGATAGATAATCTAAACTGTTTTGCTACAACTTCTTATTGGCACTAGTTGAAGAATTTCATAGTTGGCAACAAAAAAGCTAGACTGTACATTGGCACATTTTTAATGTATTGTAAAAATAATTTAGTTTTTGTGCATTTTGTAACGAACGTGCGCTTCACACCGAAATGTCTTAGCGATTTGTTTGAAAATGTTTAATTATATCAAATGTCACGTTTTGTATTGATATTTTAATTTAAATAATCTGCATATATCTGATATTGCATGTACAATTACATTTACTATAAGTTATAGAAAATATGAAGTAATTGACTATAAGTTTGAGTACAAACAAAAGTTTTAAAAATATTGCTCATTTTGTGAAAGACAATGAACCAAACAGTATATTTACAAAAAATTTTTGTATTATAGATCTATAATTTAGTATTTTCGAGTGGGAATGAGTTTTACTAACTAGCACAACTAAAATGACAACATCTGTGATGAATGTAGAGTAGCTTTAACTTTAACACTATTTCAAAGCAGTTTATTTTACCTATAGTTTCTGTTATTTCTCATTTAATAAGATAGATACGGCAATAAGGAAACCAAATGATTAAATTTATATGCATTATAACAAAATACTCACCCAAATTGCATGCAGGCCAAATATTTTAACATAACATGAAATATATTTTAACTAGTCATGGCCCGCAAATTTGTTTAATACTCTTTAACTCGCTTTTAATATATGGGCTTTTAATAATAATATATAATTTTTCAAAAAATCTGCTCCCCATCAGTCCCTAACCACACCAAAATTCACCTTTGTAAGTCTAATATTTTCGATTGTGCATTGTCTGTTAGTCATTCAGTAATGGAAGATTTTAATAAATATATAGATAAATAAACAATCAAATAAAAAATAAGTATATTTAAAATATTTTACATTGTCTATCGATGAATAAAAACGGAAACAATTACAAAAAAGACGAGACTAAAATAAATTATTAACTTTTTGTAGTTAATTTCATAAAATAATAATTTGACATATAACATAAATTAAATACTGACGTATACTAGTATATCATTTATAATTAAAAAAAATATACATAGTATAAAAAACAAACAAAATAAAAATTATTCTGCCAACTCTACAAAACAGGACGAGCACGGAATCAATAAGTATAAAATTGAAACAACCTCGGCGTGTGCGAGTGAGATGGCAACACATTATTTCATATGTTAGAACGACACGGCATAGTTAAGGGCGACTTCCCATTGTTAGATATTAAAGTTTATTATTATTTAATTATACATATATATAATGGTTTAGTGGCAGAAGGATAATCGGTTCAAATACTTTCTTTATTTCCAAAAAGTACAGAAAGGAAAGTATTTAATACATAATATATTTTTTATTTTTGCCTAATTTAGCTTAATACTTTCTTATCGTACGCATTTGATTTCCGGTTTCTGGTTTTATATTTTATAATATATTTGATTTAGAATAATGATATAAAAACCATAAAATAATAACATATTATCCAATCAATATACATACACATACATGTCAAACTGAAAACTTTCTTCTTTTAAAAATAGAGGGATTAAAAATTAAATTATTGATTACATTTTCGCCGTCGTAGCGCTGTAACACAGCGTTGACTGTAAAGGCGACGGTTGTGGGTGCGATTCAAACTCAGGGAAATTAAATATTTAATATTTTAATTTCAAATTCAGCATAAAGTGGGGGACGGAAGTGTAAAGTGTAAAGCGTGAAGCTAAAAAATATCTCTCTCTCTCTCTCTCTAAGTGACAAATTCCCAATTTTAACAAAAATAACTACTTACCTACTGTCCTTGTATATTAGTGTTAAATCATTAAAATACACACATCTTACTGACCTATCGTACCTCGTATCGTATCGTACTAATGTTATAAATATGAAAGTTTCTACAGATGGATGTTTGTTCCAATTCAATGCAAAAACTACAGAAAAGATTATATTATTTGGCTATAGTATAACAAAACGCGCGTGAAGCCGTGCGTGAGTCGCTAGTTCCATTATATATAAGAAAGAAAACAATAGTTATATTTGTATGAACAAAAATAACTTCCTCGTCATGAGCTCTGTGAACTATTTTAGATATAGAATGTACCTGTGAGTGCAATGCATGGATTGATTTTGTTTTAAAGTGATCGGGAGTTCTATTTTTTTTAAATCGGTGTCAAGTATAAACCGACAGGCTAAGTAATTTGATATTATAGTAAGGTAGTTGTAGCATTAGCTTGACACCGACTTTAAAATTACAAAATAATTTTTTAATTATTTTTGAACATACATAAAAAAATATTCGGGGGATTTGGGAACCTCTCCCTTTTTTGCAGTCGGTTGAAGATGAGATGATGGGGAATCTCACTTCAGACGCCAATTTTAACAATGTTTTTCCTTGTAAATATTACAGTACAATTATATTTTTTACCAAAAAAAAAACAAACTTGTTCAATTTCAACCGGATCCCATAATCAGAACCTAACCAAACTTTCACTAAACTATTCTTGAAGTGTATTCTTTCCAATAAAAAAGAATTATTGGAATCAATTTACGTGATTTTTAGTTATTTATCCATATAAAAATACAGTCGAATTGATAACCTTCTATTCTTACAGATGTCAGTAAAAAAGAAGTTTTTTTTGGCGGAGTTATTGTTTCGAATTTACGATACCGCGCATCTCAATTTCTAACGTTTCGTGTTGAATAACAGATCTCAACGCAGCGTTTTGTCCAAGTAAATGAAGAAAATGTAAACAAACGATATTTATATTCATACTTATGAGCGGGAATCGAATCCACAACCATTGCGCGTCTGTAGTGTGGTCAGAAGCACCAAAGAAATATAGAGGCGATCTCGTAGTTTCCGATACTGTAAATGAAACTTCGGTTTTAGCTCGGTTACTCTTTTTTTGTTATTTTTTAACTTCACGCTGTATCCCGCCCATAGCAGGTTAGGCAGAGGGAACCTGGAAACCTGTCAACTTTTTTTATGTAAGGGTATCTCTAGAAAAGTGTTACAAAAACAAATACAAAATTTATACAAAATAGACGATACCAGGTAAGAAATTATAATTTAACTTCTACATAATTAGTTGTATAATTTGAATGGAAGAAAAAAAATCTTTAATACAATATAATAGCAATATTCTTGTATCACGCTGCATCCCGCATTTAGAAGGTAAGTGAAGGGAACCTAGAGTTAAGAAACTACAAGCTTTATTTTCACTCCAACTTTTATTTTTCAACTTGATATAATGGAATACACCTACAGCCTTCCTCGATAAATAGACTATCCAACATATATATTTTTTTCAATGCGAACCAATAGTTCCTGAGATTAGTGCGTTCAACCAAACAAACTCTTTAGTTTTATAATATTAGTATAGTGTATAGATTTACCATGTAAGGTAATCGAATTTAGATCTTCCGTTATAAAAGACTATTTATTACACATAAATATAATATAAATACAATTAATATAAATTACAAAAGTACCTATTAAATTATTTAATAATGACGTACACGTAGTAACTAAATAGTTATATATTTATTTATTTATTTTAGCTTCACGCTACATTCCGAACATTGCAGGTTAGGCAAAGGGAACTTGTGAACCAAGTTTTAGCATTAAGCTCCGTTCCCATTACGACACTTCCGTTCTCTACTTCCCGCCAAATTCTTGAGTCATTACGTGTTGAGTGACGGAACTCAACAACGCGCATTGTCTCGCTACCAGAACGGAGACTAAAATATTAAATATTTTATTTCCTCGGAATCGAACCCACAACCGTCCCGTTTAGAGTTACACGCTTTTGCCGCGCCACGACAACCTCGTAAGCCATATTTCACTTATTAAACATATTATTTAACTAATATTTTATAAATTTTAGTAAAAAATACCAGAAAAAAAACCTATTTCAAAATATTTTCATTACTTTTAAATAACTCCATTAAGTCCAGTAGATTATAAAAAATACCGTACACGGAAATGAACCTAGAATCTTTCACATTTTTTTTATTGGTTGATAAACATTTGGTAATAATGGCGAATCTAGTGTTATATTTTTTTAATGGTATATTTTTTTTATTAACCTCACTCATCAAACGATCCTCCTCATAAGGATCCCTAATAAAATATTATTGTCAAATTATCATGTCACGTTATCAATTCTTATCAATAACAGATAGTGTTTTGATAACACGCCAAATATGGGTATAAGATTTTTATACTTATTATTATTAGTTTAACATATTATTTTTCTTGAAAACTAGCATCTTTCTTCAATTTCACTTGTTTTAAAGCATTCGATATGGTTGGTTTTCTCTTAATAAGTTTCACGGAAACGATTAGCGTGACGTAATATAGTTTTTAGCCTTCCTCGATAAATGGACTATACAACATATAATGAATTTGTCAATTTGACTAAGTAGTACCTGAGATTACTGCGCTCAAACATACAAACTTTTCTTTTTGGTAATTATATGGATATACAGATTAAAATTATTTATAAAAGGACATATGAGAGGAGTAATAGGCCAGTCGTGGCGCAGGGGCACTAACGTGGGACTGTAAATGCGACAGCTTATGAGTACAATTCATTTTCATTTCCTCGCTCTTGTAGCGAGTCAAAGAGCGGGGTTGAATACCGCCACTCAAAACGCAGAAGAGCCTCCAGAATTCGGCGGAAAGTGCAGAACAGAAGTGTCTTAATGAGAACGGAGTGTCTTAACATTAGGTTCCCTCTAGCCTACCCTGCTACGTGCAGGATACAGCGTGTAGCTAAAAAAATACAGCACAAGCTTATCAAAGAATTTCGACTAAGATGGGTGGAAGTGACAAAACCAATTAACTTCTTACGCAACGTCTCAATTTTACTCAATTATAAATTTCTCAATTGTCTCATTAAAAAAAAACATAATAATTTATGGTAAGACGCCATTTTGAGGAAGATGTCAATGGTTTAATATAGCAGGGTAGGCACAGTGATCGCAGTATATGGCAATGTAGGTTCGATTCTCACTCGGAGAAGGGAGTATTTAATATTATGGTAACAAGACGAAGCACTACATTAAGTTCCGCCACTCAACACACAATGCCACGAAAATTTCGGTGGAAAATGGGAAACAGAAGTGTATTAATGGGAAAGGAGTTCCTTAACACTATATTCCTAGGCTCCCTCTGCCTACCCTGCTATGGGCTGCCGCGTGAATTTAAAAAAAATCTTGGTGTCAATTAAGCACTCAAACCGTTGTGGTGCAGTGGGACAGCATTTGTAAATGCGACGGTTGTGGGTTGCTCACACGGGAAAATGATTTTTTCATTTGTCCCTCCTTTAAAATACAGTGAATACAGTGAAGAATTCTAATGAAAAGCGGAGAACCAAGGGTATGTGTATTAAATAAGGCATTCTCACATAAAAAAAATCATAAGTATTAAGTGTATTAAGTGTAACAGATAATATAATACCTCGCATTACACCAGCCGCTATTTAATACAATTATATTCTGTCTTATACTTCAATATGATATGAGTTAACTAACAATAATAATATATGATGATAATTATAATATACATAATAATAATAATAAAATATATTCAATAATAATTTAGTATTAGCATATTTAGTATAATACTTCTGATATTTTTAAGTATAATAATTTGATATCGAGAAATGGAACGTGTCTAAATATAAATTGTAAAAGTGGGTAATTGTATTTTAAAAAGAGTATAAAATAGCATGTATCGATTGTACGAAAGACACAAATTTGTAAACCTCCGAATATAAACATAGTGGCATAACTCTTGTTTTACTCCCGTCCCACTGAAGAACTCTCGCCATCCACCTTCGTCATATAAGACCACAACGCCATTACTTAATTAACATAAAAAATACGACCAACTGTACCTTTAGGACAGATGTAGAATTATGTAGAAATATCACCGGTGGGTTAATAATTATTTTTAAATCATAAGTAAACAGTAATTGGACGTAAACGCGAAGGTTGCGACTTCGATTCCTACATTGTTTTAATTTCTTCGCTTTGGTAACAAGATAAGGCGCGGCATTGAGTCCCTCTATTTAACTCCTTTTTTTTAAATTGGACGATACATGGGGGACCAAATGTCTTAACGCTAGGTTCCCTCTGCTTACAGTAAGTACTATATGCGGGATACGTACTTCAAACTACAAAAAAAAACTGTATTAAGTAATTGTAATATGTTCTAAATATATAATAACTACAAGATTTGAGCTGTAATAGAACGAGAACGATCTGTCTGAGTCTAACGAGAACGATCACGACGTGATCGTTCTCGTTAGACTTAGTAGCACAAGCATGTGATTGTAAGCATGAGGGCTGAATGGCTTGAATTCCCACTCAGAAGAATGATATCTTTAATATTTTCATTCCATCGCTCTGGTACCGAGGCAAAGCGGCGTTGGGTTCCACTGAAAATGGGGAATGGAATTGTATTAACGAGAACAAAGTGTATTAACATGAGGTTCCCTCTGCCTACTTAGTGTGTAAGAGGAAAACTAAAAAATGACAAAACGTAAAACAATTATCACCTGTGGGTTAGTTATCATTCAGTTTCTTAGATTTTATTACATAGTTGCAAGTCGACCTAATAGAAGTTAGAAAACTATACTATAAATATGAATATTTATATTTCTTAAAATAAAACCAGCATATAAAAAAAACGTAATGAAATAACTGAATCTATGACCTCCATTTAATATCCAATGATTCGCATTAAGATATTTAAACAATAATTTCCTCCTATTTTTTGCACTTGCATTTTTTTATCAGTAGCTTCTGTTAAAGGTCAGTTAAATCAAATCATAAGTAAAAATGTTATGTGTCACCTAAATTAGTTTTTGTATCACTCTTCACTCTGTATCGTGCATATAGCGGGGTAGGCAGAGAAAACATAATGTTAAGACACTCCTTTCTCCCATTAGGACAATTAGCTTCCCCACGTTTAACCGCTCTTGGCCTGGATGCCAGGGCGAAGAAATGAAAATATTAAATAATTCATTCCCTCTAGTGGTAATCGAATTCATAACCGTCACGTTTATATTCTCACACTTGTGCCCCTGCGCCACAACAGAGTGCGCCAAAGAAAATTCCACATAAAAACACTACTATCGTTAACTTAAAAGAAATTAGGAGTTAAGTTGCACAGCGTCATTGAATTTTATCATAGAACAATAAAAATTATAATATCGAAATGTCATATAACTAACTTTTTACATAAATAAACCATTGTCTTTTTTTAGTTTTACGCTGTCTTTAGACAAGATATATACAGCATGGTAGACAGAGAACCTAGGAGATATCATTACTCGCTCACCGCCAAACTTTCACTCATATTACAAAGCTAAGATACATTTATTGTGATATGTGTATATATGAAAGAAAGAGAGTAGTAAAATCCTAATCTTTCTGTTATATTTAAAGTCTGCATGGTAACAAATGAAACATCAATACATATATTTGATATACTTTTTTTACATCTTCATCTTGTGTACCGCATATAGCAGGTTAGGCAGAAGGAACCTAGGAACCTAATGTTAAGACAATCTGTTGTCTGTTATGATACTTCCGTTCTTCACTTACCGCCAATGTCTTAATGCATTGTGTGTTGAGTGGCAAAGTGCAATGTTATTTTGTATTATTATGTGCGATACCACTTTTATTCTAAGCCACTCTAAGGACTCGGGCCTCGATAAAAAAAAATTAAACTCCATAATGCCAAAGAATGGCTTCCGTAGTGTTGTTTGTTATTTCTACAATTTATACTATCGATATGTGATTTTTTTATTTTTTTAAATTTATTTTTATGTCATATAAGCATAAAATTATGTTGATTTCATTAAATAATATTTAAAAACTATGTTTAATAGCATTAAATGGCATATAATAATAGTTACTTAATGTACAATTCAATAGAATATTATTATTGAAATATAAGAGTGTACCAAAATTTACCACAAAACTTTAAATGGCTTAAAACTTAAAAAGGAGAATGGAATAACATTTCACTATAATTTTTCTCCCATATAATGAAATATTACAATAAATATACTTAGTTTTATAGTCAACAAATAAACGTATGTGACATTAACTCCTAGTATAATAGTTAACTTTAAAATAACACACGGATACTACACACGTTTATTATTAGTATGTATTACACCGATACACCGATATCAATTCTAAGCAGTCGTTAAAGAAAACTTGTCTTACCCTTAGTTTCATTGAATTTAATTAATTTGTTGTTACTTTGTAAAATAAATCAGATGCATCTCACACACAGCAAGGTGGGCAGAGGGAACTTAATGTTAAGCCACTCTGTTCGCCACTTTCCGCTGAATTCTGGAGAGATTGTGTGATGAGTGGCGGAACTCAACGCCGTGCTTTTACCTCGACATCAGAACGACAAAATGAATAAATGTAAAAATGTAAATAAACATATAAATGTAAATAAACATTTCACTTTTTCGAGTGGGGATCGAACTCACAACCAGTCGCATTTGCAGTCACACTTTGTTCCACTGCGCCACGACTGGCTTCTGGCCTGGTTATTACTTTTTTAATCTTTGTTTGTTGAGAGAAGATATATTTTTTTTAAAATCTTTGTTTAAGGACTAAATATTCCTTATTCTTACTGAGTAATTATTAGGATTAAATCAATTAAGAAAATTAACTAGGAAAAACTAGAAGAATGATTATTTTGACTGACACTGAAGGCTTTCGATTCAATTGTTAGTTCAAACAAATATTTTACACCAGAAGATCATAAGTACATATATAACTTGTGAAATGTTAAAATTGCGTTACTCGTGAATCGTATATTTATTTTTGGAAAACTTGCGAAGCCATTTCGGATACGTTTGACCTAATTAAAACTTACATTTACTTATTTGTTTTGTTTGTTGAGTACTTTAAACTATTTTGAATTTTATTTCATGTAACATAGATTTCAATATATAAAATTATAAGTATATTTATATATGAACCTACTAATTTGAGGGTTTGTTCTATATTGATATCGCAGAATACTTGATGACACAATAAATCTGAAATTCAAATTAAGTACTATTTGCATTGTTCATGTAACAGAAGGAGAGTTAAAAATGTATAAGAATCGTTTATATATAAACAGTTTTTTTTCGTCATGATTGTGGGTTTGATTACCCTTTGTGCGAATGAATTATTTCCATTACCTCGCTCTGGTAACATGAAAAAGCACGGTCTCGAGAGCGTTACTCAACGCGTAATATCTTGAAAATTGGGCGGGAAGTGGGAACGGAGCATCTTATCACTATGTTCCCTCTGCCTACAGTAACTGCACAAATATATAGTACATATATTGATACTGAAATAGTAATCATTACCATTTTAAATACAAATAATAAATTACTTTATATGTATTATATTACTGATTAATCTTATAATAATTATAGTGAGCTATCAACTTGCAGAAATAAACTAATTCAATATTATCTTAATTACGGTTAAACTAGTGTAGACATAAAATATTAGTATAAACTCCATCATTCATTAATTGATACTTTAATATAAGTAAAAATAGAAGTTTATCGAATGTATTAATTATATCACTAAATCGCAACCAATTCATTACAAAGAAAGGGAAGTAAAATTTTATTAAAGTGAAACGTTTGCTCTAAAACTTAATTTATTATTATATATAAATCTTTAGTTGAAGAAAATTGTTTAAAAAATATATAAACGTAATTGTAATCTAATAATTTTATATTTATTAACAAAATTAACAAAATAAAAAACAAATATAAATAAATCTATTAACAATTTCTTATTAACCCATATTTTTCCTAAAACTATACATGATATACAATAATAGAATTATAAACTTAAACTAATTACAATTAAAAATTAAATAAAATCGACAGTCAAATTTTGAATTACAGGTACAATTTTTAAACAATCGAGCTATAAATTTCACTAAGCGATCATAAAAAAACCGGTGAAGCGCGAGGTGTTATATAAATAGACGTTCTAATTCAGTTTAATGTAGTCAGGAAGACGACGAGTGCATCGCCATTTGTATGTATATAGAATAATAAGTATCAAAATCTATTATAAGCTATCAATTATTACTTTTAAAAAACTCAAAATTGAAATACTTTCTCGTTTAATCTTTCAAAAATAAAAACCGCTGTATATTTATATATTCAATAAATCACTTTTATCATTAGTATATAAAGATAATATATAAAGATTACAGATAACGTTGAACGGTAAAAAAACCTAATTAATTAATTGAAATAATAAAAAAAAACATCGATATCGATAGTAGTCACATCACTAATATTTTGCTGATATGGCGTACAGGGTTGGACTAGTAACAATGTTACGCTTCGATGATTCGATTTAAACTAAAATTTAATCTAATATTATATTGTCAAATGTATTATTAATATAAAATATGTACAACTATAACATTAACAACTAATATATATTGTATATATCATATATATAAAACATATTAATAATAGATATATGAGTAATAAAGTAATTAGAAACGAATCAAAATAAAAGGTTTTCAAAAAATTTTAATTAATTAGTTTCAATTAATGTGAAAGTTGAAACAAAAATAAAAAAAACAATATATCCTAAATACCTATTAATTTTTCTCAAGACAATGGATGACGTCACCCTATATAAAAAACTAATTTAAATAATCTGTGAATTTGTTTAATACAACAGAATGAATACATAAATTTATTTAAATATAAACATAAAATAAATATTAAAATTACCTTATAAGATGGTTTCTCCATTGCAAAATCCAAACACAACACTCACATCACTTTAAACACAACTTGTTTAATCAAAACAACATAATTAAACACAAACACACATAAAACAATTATAATAAAAACCAATGATTATTATAATAACAATAATTATTAATATTTGAAAAATGAGTTTTTTTATATATATATAAATATGGCGGTTTGACGTTACATTTGACATGTAAAAACGCGGGAACGTCCGCTCCTAGGGACGGTCGCGCCGTATCTGTCGCACCCTCTCACACGATCGCAGGGCTGTATATATTTTGGGCATAGTCTATTTTGTTTTATTTATTTTTTTATATTATTATTGTAATATTTAATATGTTTAGTGTATAATGATTATGAAAATTACTTTATTGGTGTATCCTAGTAGTACTAAGTAGTACATAACTTGACGATGAAAGTGATGAAATAATAGATATAAAATTAATGAAATAAGAATAAAAAAAACAATATATCCTTAATAAGAAAATGTCTTTTCGTTACCTTTCTAAATACATATAAAAAAATCAGAGTTAAATGATTTTTATATAATTATTTTATACAACCAAGTAATACTAATATAATTAATAATAATTCATTACGAAAGGCATTATTTATGGAATTATAATGTGAGAAAATAAAAAAGCTAATACTTTGCTATAATTGAGATTTATAACAAATTATTATATTATCTGCTAAATTTTCATTTAATATTAACATTTAACAATTAAATTAGTATTTTGTCTAAATATTTACGTCATTTGTTTGACTAAAACGTAACTATGACACTATTATCAACAACCAATCATCACATTTGCATTATATTTATTGTAAGTATCTATATAGATATAACATTTCGAACAATAACAAACACCATATAATAATGATATATCTATATATCATATTTAAGAAATATTAATTAAAATAATAAAATAAATAGATGTACAACCCTAACACTCAAACAATATAAAGGCAAGAGCATAATAAACTGTATTTATATGATTTTTTTTTCTTTTCTTTTTTTATACTTAAACTAGCATCCACTCGCGGTTATACATTGTAATATTTATTCAATACTTTTAACCTAAAATAATTATTTAACTAAAATATTATTGTGGCCGGCCTCAATAATATTTTAGTTAAATAATTATTTTCGTGGCGCATAAGTGCAACTGTTTACGCGACGGTGGGTTCAATTCCCACTCGGAATAATGAAAAAAAATATTTTTTTATGTCCTCGTTCTGATAATACGGCGTTGAGTTTCGCCACTCAACACGCGGCCAGAATTCCTCGAAAAGTGGGAAACGGAAATGTCTTGATGGGAATTGGGGACGAAATTTCTTAATAGTTTAAAGAAAGAAATTTTAAGTACCTAAGTTCCCTCTGCTTACACAGCTATATTCTAGATACAACGTAAAACAAATATTTAATTTATAAACACTTATATAAATTATGTATGTTTTTTTATTACATTTAAATATTTTATTGAATTCTTAGCAAATAAGTGAAAAAGAAAGAAAAAGACATGACAAAGTGAGAGATGACAATACATTTTTTTATTTACTTGAAAAGTTTGTAAAGGTGTTTCTTTGTTACATACGTATAAAAAATATTTAAAAGTAATACAAAGGAATAATTATGAGTCCATCATGACACATTGGTACAAAATCTGAATGCAAGCGGAATGGTTTTAGGTTCGTTTCCCACTCGGAATAAAAAAATATTTTAATTTCGTCACTCTGATAACAAGAAAAGGAGCATTATTCAGTTCTGCCATCAAGTATTATGAGGTTGTATATTAAAATTTAGTAATAAATTTTATTTTACATATAATAAATATTAGAGTAAATAAAAATATATGACAATATATAAGTCTACAACTATGTGCGGCATTGCCTTCCACCACTCAATACTCAATATTGCAAAAGAAATAAGATATACGTTATTAATAATATATGAATAATTTACTTTTTATTCTTCAGCAATAAGAAGTATTTATTCAGTGATTATTTTAAATTGTTAAGGTCATGAGAAATATCTGCACAGATAGAGACAAAAAAGTATTATATAATTTTTACGAAGTGGTACTAATATATTGATTCTATGGCCGCTTTAGTTTGTATTTTATTAAAGGGTGGTAAGTCTTTGTAATAAGATTATTTTTAATAAAAAAATATTATTAAAACTCTATACTATTATTATATATATTATACTAGAATATAATAATTTAAAAAACATTTTTGAAGCTTAAGTTCACGTTGTATCCCACTCGTAGCATTTCCCCACTTTCCGCCAAATTCTTGGGGCCTGGCGTGTTAAGTTGCGAAACTCAACGCCACTCTTTGCTTCGTTACCAGAGCGAAGAAATCAAAAATTTTAAATATTCCACTTCCCCGGGTGGTAATCGAACCCACAACCGTAGCGTTAGCAGTCACATCCGTGAGCCACTGGGGCACGACGGCCTCGACAATATAATATTATTATTATTACCATAAGTTTCGCCTAATGTGGACCAAAGTTACACACACTCTTGTATTTACGCTTTTCAAATAATTTTCAAAACATAATAAATAAAATGAAACTTTAATTATATTTCTATAAAGTCCAAAATCAAATGTTGCCTTAAAACATTGTTCAAACAGATATGAACCTTACTTCTTTTTTATAGAAATCATTTTTGAATGCAAGTTTACGTTATCATTTAAACATACACGTAACTGTCTGCATTAAAAATAGGGTACCACTGATTTTTAAATAAAAAAAATGTATATAGAAAAAAATACGATAGATTTTATGTTTGTTTATTAAAATTTGTTGTAAGTTTTTTACAGATACGTATGCCTTGAAGAATATATTATCGATTATGTATTTATGTATTAATTTTAAGATAATTAATACTAGCTCTCCTTTAAAGTGTTATTGATGACAAAGAAATCTCTAAAGTATTTTGTGTCTTTTCTGTTTCATAAATTTTTTGAGTAAGACAGATTTTTGTTTCACATCTAAATACAGTTACATAACTAGTTTTTACCTGCAGCTTCTAGCCTGTAATATTTCTTGAGTAATGAACTATCCAACAAAAAAATCTATTTAAGTCAGAAGTTCCTGTGATTACCGCGCTCAACCAAACAAATTCTTCAACTTATTATAGATTTCTTTTAAGCTTTACGCTGTATACCGCTCACAGCAGGGCCTACCCTGATTAGTGTCTTGATTTTAAGTTTCCTCTGCCCACAGAGGAAACTTAGAATCAAGACACTCCCTATTTTTGGGCAATTACTTCAGGCATTGCATGTTCAGTAGCGGAACTTAGAGCCGCGTTTTGCCTCAATACCAGAACAAAGAAATAAAAATGTTAAATATTTCATTCACCCACAACTTATAGATTATTTCGTATATAGTCCAAAATATTATTAATTTCACATACAAACATACAAATTTTAACAAAAATAATACAACTAATATAAGATTATCACAATCACGCTCATTATGAGTGATAAAATAATAAATACCTTCTTACTAAAGATGTTTATAATTATGTCCAGTGAAGCGTATTATCACGAATACATTTTCGATATTTATTAAAAATTGTTATTAGTTTTTGCTTCTAAAAAACTTGCATTCAATAATGAAAAAAAAATACATTAAATCCGAAACCTCCATACGGATAAATAATGTAATATAGGATAAATAATGTAATATAGGCAACTTGATAGTATATTCCAGCATTAGTTTATTGTGTATATATAAAACCAAAAATAATTTATAAAATAATTTTAATTATAAATATTCTCACGGATTCGAACCAAATATCAACTACGCTACGCTAACACTACGCTTGCTAAAGTCAATACAATTAATTACATAATCAATTAATTGTATAAGTAAAAAAAATCGTGAAAATATAAAAAAGTCAGATATAAATAACCTGTAATATGTGCGCGCCCTAAACAGCAATTTCGACAAAATGGATACGCCACGTGGTCGCTGCACACGGGTTGAGAATTTGATAAGTAATAATAATTATTATATAAGTTGTTGTTTTTCTTTTTTTTTGGCTTTACTCTGTATCCCGCACATAGCAGTGTAGGCAGAGGGAACCTGGGAACCTAATGTTAGGACAGACTGTATCTCATTAGGACACTTCCGTTCCCCACTTTCCGCTGAATCCAAGAGGCATGTTTTGTGTGTAGAGTTGGTACCAGAGCGAGCTATGAATTTAGAAACGAGTCCATAATCATCAAAAGTAGACACAAAGTAACTCGACCACAATAGGCCTCTAACATAAATATGAAATTAATAAATATGAAATATTAATAATATTTCTATTTTTTTTAAAGTCTGTAAAAAAAAGTAAACATTTTTTAAAGGTAGAACCTTTAAAAAATGTTTATTAAAGAAACATAACAAATTGAATGTAGTAGGATTTGAACCTGCTTCTCTCCGTTTCACCCATGTCTCTACGCGTCTCAGATAGTTTCGAAGATATTATTTTTTTTAAATATTTTCTAAAAAAAAAAATACTAAATATAGGTAATAGTAATATTTAAAAAAATCTCACCCATGTAAATACGCTGACCTGAACACGCTGCCTTCTTTTAAAGCGAACGTTGATTCCACACGAGGTGATTATTACAATTGGAATTGTGGAAGATATTATAATAGTTTTATGTTTCATAGTTGAGGTTCGAATTCAGATACGTTTTTATTTCTGTATATTCTTCAGTTTTACGCTTTATCAAGTTTGGCAGAGGTAAGCCAGTATTAAGGCACAGCACCGTTCGATTTTCGAGAATTAAACTCAACGTCGCATTTTTAAAACAATATGTACTAGTAATTTAATTAGTTTCACACTTTTTCCCGCATAGCAAGGCAGGCTGAGAAAAAAATGTTACCATCGCACCGCATAACTAACGAGGTATTGCTTATTCAATAGCGGAATTCTACGCCGCATCTTTTGATAAGTCAAATATTAATATATTTTATAATTAAATTATTATAACAGGCTATCTCTATACATAAGCATAGAAATACTTACAAAAATTTTGCCCAGAAAAAAATATTTTTACACGAACATATCTATTCAAAGCTAAGGTCCAGCCCCCAGAAAAGTAAATCTTAGATTCACCTATAGTTATGGAGCCGATATCCTATATCATTCCCATGAGTGGGAATCGACAGTTTTTTTGTTCTGGGCATGAACTGCAACTATTTTTATAGCATGCATTTTTAATTACTTATAATATAATGAAAATATAATATAGCAGAGAGAAGGATCTTAGTGCTTAGACACTCCATTTATCTATACATATAATAAAATTGTAGCTATTATTATCGCTGTCTGCATATGAAAGAAAATATATATATATGGGAAAATCTATTATTGGGAACATTCATCAATGCAATAGAACTCAAAACAATGATTTTTAACATTTGTTTGTATGTTTGTCTTTGTGCACGCTCTCAGAAACGACTTAACCGACTTAAATGCAGTTCACTATTATAGTTTTGCAAGCTCCTTTTAACATTTAGTGTGTTTTTTATTACAATCAGTTTATAAATAAAAAAATATAACAATATAAAATATGTTTTTCGACAAAATTGTTACTAAATATTTTTTTTATTGAATTGTTGGAAACTTTAGTAGTATTACTAATATTAGGTACATTAGTAAATAAAAAATAGTGTATTTCAAGCAGGCAATGTCGCGAGCGGTCCGTTAGTTATGCATATAATTAAGAAATTTATGTATAAAGATTCGAATTCACACTCTCTCAAATGTCATACAAAAGTTAGATAACTGAGCTGTAAGAACACATCTCAAGGCGAAATTTTAATATGAAACAGAATATTATGTTCTTTCATGTCGTACATAAATTATAATTATTGTTAAATTTTCCTTGTTTTTATCTTATTTATATTGTATACGAGTATGTGTAGTATTATGTGATGATTTATATTAATACGATGAGTGTGGGTTCGAATTCCACTCGAGGTAATAATTATATTTAAATTATTTTTCTTTTGCACGCTCTCGTAGATGAAGCACGACATGGACTTCCGCCATTCAACACCCTGTCTTGAAGTCGGGCGGAACAAGGGGATCGCAATATTTTGGAAACCCTGCCAAGCAGGATAGGTGCCATATATGCAGGATACAGCGTGAAGCTAAAAACATTATGAATAAGTATTTTGTCTGTGATTAAAAAAAAACTTAACGTCATAAGTAGGTACATATATTTGCCTTCTGTATAGAAATTATACATGAATTGATAAAACGCTTAATTTAGAAAACGGAGTGTCTTAACACAAGGTTCCCTCTGCCTACCCTGCTATATGCGGGATGCAGCGTGAAAACGAAGTATGTAATAACACACAACACCTCTCTACGTAATCGGATAAAAGAGGGCAAAAAGAGAATTCATTGAAATATATTTTCATGGAATGCACAATGTTGTGTATGGAGTAGATACGCTGTTTAGAATTAAAGAAAATATTATTTTATTTTTTTTACATTTTTAAAGTGTTCCTAACTTTGGAAAGAAAAATACTTGTTAAGAAAACGTATAAAAAATTATAATATATTAAAAATTATACAATTCTTCTTTGTTTGCTTAAAGTGTGTTTGTTATTAACACTTTTAAGAGATACACAAATATTAAATAGTGATTAAAGTGAATTGTTATTTACTATAATTCACTAAAATTATTTATATTTTATGAATAATTAATAATTACATTATATGGGAAAAATATTTAATCTGTGGCACATGCTTGCGACTGTAAACGCGACAGGTTGTGGGTTTGATTTTCAATCGAGGAACATTTTCCTCGGAATCGACGCTGAATATATTTATTTCCTCGCACTGGTAATGAGGCAAAGCACGGCGTTGAGTTCCGTCACTTAACACGCGATGTCTCAAAAATTGAGCGGTGCGTGGGAGTCGAAATGTCTTAACACTACGTTCACTGTGCTTGCCCGGCTATGTGCGGGATGTAGCGTGATAAAAAATGTCTTTGTCTCTTTAAATGATCGTTATTGATAACAATCTTTATTCTACTTGAATTCAAACCCACGACCATCGCCTGTGCAGATAAAGACACATACAATATTATGATCGCGTCTTTTACTAATGTACCTAATTATTTATACCGATACATTATAATTAATAACTTCCTTAGTGATTAAAAGCGTATTCATTTAAAACAAGTTTCGATGGTTTCTTAATTTAGTTGAATACAGAAAAAATATTTGTTGATGAAATATTATGTTTTTTTATATGCTTTTAATTTTAACCAAAGTCCAAATTATTTTAATTTGTGAATAGACTAGAATAACATGTCTTTTTCTTCAGTTTCACGCTGTATCCCGTACATAGCAGGGCGGCAGAGGGAACCTGGGAACCTAGTGTTAAAAAAATCCGTTCTCATTAAGATATCTCATAACTTGTAAACCAATTACAGTCCATTCAAAGTCTACAAGGTCTACATGCATGAAATTTAGCACTTTTATTCTTATCTCTTAACTTCTTAGCGTGTGATGTATGTAAAATTTTTAACCAATTTAAATCTCAATAGTTATTTATATATTGACGTTTAGATACCAGCATTTTAGTGACTGATGCTTTCACTCATCAAATGCCTAACGCACTTATTACACTTACAAATTCGATATTTGTTACCAACGTAGACTATTATACTTATATATATATACAGAAAAAAATTGAAAACTGATACGGAGTGTTTTAACACTAGATTCCCTTTGGCTTCCTTGTTGTACGCGGGGTACAGCGTGAAGCTACTTTCTTTTATAATTAAAAAGAAAAAATAAAATACATTCCATACATTTCGCTAACCAAATCCATCCTTTCCCTCAGAAATCCTACGCGACAAAAGTTTTAATTATATTTCCGTCTCACTCTAACACATGCGTGTATTTTATAATGCTGTCTCACTTCACTTATCAGGCCGTCTCGTTTACACTCAACGTTTTTTGTTTGCATTGACTTTGAATAGGCACGTTTATATCTAAAGACATTTTTTTTGTTTTTTTTTTTGGTAATATTATTAACTAGTTATTAAGGCATTGTGGTGCAGATTTTGTTTAGTACGATTGATGTGGATTGAATTCTGAATTATAAGAATCTTTTAAAGATTTATATTTATTGTTCAGGTTAAAAACACGGCGTTGAATTCCGCCACTCAACTCGTTTCATTAAAACGTGTTGAGTAGCGGAATTCAATGTGACATTAAAATATTTTTATTTATCTTCACAGATCTAAAACACAAAAACATTACAATTATTCCTGTTCTGTATCTTATCTGTATCTTTAAAAAAAAATAAACAGGCATCACAGTCGTTAACTATAAACAGATCGTTGAAACTAACTCGGAAGTTAGATATTCAATAAACGATACAAATTGCTTAAAAATATATTTACTTTAAAGCATCTGAGTTCGATTCCCACTTGGTGGAATAAATTATTGCCATAACCTTCCTCTGATAACAAGACAAAGCGCGGCGTTAAGTTCCGGCACTCAACATGCAGTTTTTCGAAAATTAGCCGTTGTGTGGAGAACTTTGCACTAGGTTCCCTCTGCCCAATCTGTTATATGCAGGATACAACGTGAAGCTTTTAAAGATAAGTAAAGTTTTAAGATACATGTATATGAATAGTATTATGACAGGAGTCGATGAACCTAAAGTTGAGGCACTATGTTCCACGCACCGCTTAATTTACATAGGGTGTTAAGTTGCGGAACTCAACGCCACGCTTTATCTTGTTACCAGAGCGGGAAAATGGGATCCGTTTCCCCAAATGGGAATCGAACCCACAAACGTCGCGCTTATATCCAGACACTGTTCCACTGCAACATAGAATCTAAATATAACAAAATATGATTGTAATTACATTTAAACTCGGAATAGCTTGAAATTGATTACGTAATTTTCAAGTTAAGTGTATTTTCTAGGAAGGAAATTGCTTACTTTATATTAACACTAGCATTTACCTGCGGCTTCGCCCGCTTAGTCTTATTGTTTATGAGTATGACACATGACACATTCTAAGTGCGCGATGTAACTGACAGCAGGTACAGTCGGTTACATCGAAACTATTAACGTGATGTAATATAGCCTATAATATAGCCTTCCTTTAATAATACATTTAAATAATTAAATTAATTATAACAAAAAAATATTGGTAGTTTTTATTTTAGCTGTTCTTTTGGCATAAGAGTAATATTGCATTAAGCTAAATTTGAATTGACAACTGTCAACCGCTATACGGGAACCAATGGCAGAGAACAGAGTGTCTTAATACATGGTTTCCTCTGTCTACCCGGCTACATATATATATATATATATATATATGATTGTGATTACAAACAATAAAAATCACTATTATATAAGTATGAGGCCGTCGTGGCGCAGTGGCACACGCGTGCGACGGTTACGATCAATTCCACTCGAATAAATTAAATATTAAATATTTTCTTTACTCTACTCTAGTATCAAGACAAAATGCGGCGTTAGCAACAATTCGGCGGACAATGGGGTACGGAGTGTCTTTACACTATGTTCCCTCTGCCTATCCAGCTATACGTATATATATACAACGTGGAGGTAAGAAAAAATAAATAAAATCACTACAACATATATATTACCTCTCCAATTTAAAAGGATACGTATTCAAAGTAATTTTTCTTTGTAACAAAGTCGACATCGTCATATTTGAGAGGTCTATTTAATTTGGTCGGTTTAAACTGTGTATGTGTGAGTTAGGTGTAGGTGTGTGAGTGTGTAATCTCGAAACGAATGTCTTTCCAGTTTTGTAGATAGTATTATATAGATGTGCTCTTTTAATAAATTTAGTTTTTTTTTTAATTACTCTTGTTCCTTATTTTATTTCAACTTTCACGCTGTATCCCGCAAATATTAGTGAGCAGAGGAAACCTAGTTTATAATAAAACACTTAGTTCTTAGCTTTCTGCTCGAATTTGAGATATAAAGTTGAGATACCGAACTCTATACTATCCTATTGTTATTGCGTTGCTTATTACACTATTACGCAAAATTTACTAAACAAATTTAGGTGAAACTTTATAGTAACATAGCTCATGCATCAAAATAAGAAATAAAATAAAAAAAAAATTGAGAAATCAACGACCTATCCGTATTCTGCTAAACTAACACACACAGCTAGATAAGCCGTCTCTCGTAAACACTCGCATATATGAATGTAGAGTTTAAAAAGCGAATAGATAAAAGAAAAATATTTAAACTAGGTAAAAATTTCATACAAATTAATGATTATGGGATTAGAACCCGTGATTAGAGTAGAATCGCAGTGGTACAGAGTCAAATTATAAACGCGCCGGTTGTGGTTTTGACCTCCAATCGGGGACTATGATTTGATTATTATTTATCCCCACTCTGGTAGATAAAGCACGGCGTTGAGTTCCGTCAATCTTCAGTTTTTGAATGTTTTGAAAATTGATCAGAAAATGGTGAACGGAGTGCCATGAGCTTGACATTAGATTTAGAAGACATATCGATAGGAGACTTTATATGAGTAGGTATAGCGTAGATAAAAAAAAGTTACTAAAAAATTGTTTTGACAGACAGACACACAGTTCCGTTATAATTATATTTGTTTTCTAAATATCTATTTTACAAATATTCATTTTAATAAAAAAAAAGTTTTATGTCAGAAATAAAAAAAATGTTACATTTGCCATGTCTATTACTCAATGAGTCTAGAACGGAGCTCCACTACGGTTGTTTGTGAGTTAAAGCCCATTAGAATTGTAACAAAAACACACAAAAAATATGAAAAAATACACATAGCTTTTGCACGCAACGTTGCTTCCTTTAATCAAAAAAATCGTAGAATATAAAGTAATTATGTTATTCAATTTTCCATTTTTTTTCTAGAGCAGACTTCTACCTGAACCTAGTGTTAAAACACTCCGGAGACATTAAGGAAATGAAAATAATTTATTTATTGGAACGGAATCCACAACGGTCGCGAGTACAGTCACACGCTGAGCCACTGCGCCACGACGACCTTGTTATATTTTATTATGATAAAGCATTTCAGTGATAAAAAATTGTTCTTTACAACACGTTCGTTTTATTCCATACTAGGTTTAACCTGTGGCTTCACCCCCTGGTCTAATGGAAAAACTACTGGTTTTGTGTGACACATAACATATTCTAATTGCGGTTACAGTGGGCTACATCGAAAAAAAATGGACATTCTCAATTAGATATAATATTTTTAGTTGTGAAATTGGCTATTCATTCAACACAAGTAATATTTTCCAGTTTGAACTAGTAGTTCCTGAGATTAGCACTTTCAACCAAACAAACTTTTCAGCTTTATAATATCCATATAGAGGCATAGATATATTGATACGGTACCCTACCAACGGTTTCTAAATCGCACTTGACGGGGTTTATACTTACTTTAATTATATAAAGAAGGGTTCTAAAGGGGAATGGAACTTACAAGTGAAGCCGTCGTAGCGCAGTGGCACAATTTCTGACAGTAAACACGACGGTTGTATGTTCTGTTCCCACTTGGTGGAATAAATTATTTTCATTTCCCCTCTTTGGTAACAAGACAAGGGCGTTGGCTTCCGTTGAATACGCAATGTCTCCAAAATTGGGCTGAATGTGGGCAACGGTGTGCCATAGCACTAGGGTACCTCTGCCTACCTGCGATTTACGATTTTATGTAAATCTTATCAAAATCGGTCCATCAAAAAAATTATTTTCGAAGAAACAAATAGAAAAAAAAATACATTTATAATATATACACTGGGAACATAATGTTAAGACATTCTATTCCTATTAAGACTTCCGTTCCCCACTTTCCACCGAATTCTAGAGGCATTGCTTGTTTACTGGCGAGGACTCTTGAGTTCCTCGTTACCAGAGCGAGGAAATGAAAATATTAAATATTTCAATAAATCGAATTGAACCCACAACCTGTCGCTTGTACAGTCTCCTCGACGACGACTGGCCTCAAGATTGATAATATTCAAACCGACTTCAAAAAAGAGGAGGTTCTCAATTTGGTTATTATGTTTTTTTTCGCTGAGACTTCTGAATCGATTAACGTGATTCTTTTTTGGCCCCTTAAAAGTTTTATTCATATAGGCTTGGTAATTTTTATTTTATGAGCATTTTTATTAACTTGGACGATGCAAATTTCACATTACTTTTAGGTGGAGATCCCATCGTTTAAAACTGTAGGGATTAGATTTTCTAATGAAACTAATATTTAAGAATGATACATGATAGTAGAATAGATTACACTAGGGTTGCCCAAAAAAATCCTGCCGCAATCACCTTTAAT